>BSSO01002340.1:0-19653 GCA_030267885.1 Mesembryanthemum crystallinum | reverse complement strand
CATTTTTTTGGACAATAAAATTCTCAAATTTGACAAAAATATCCACTTGCATATCCTTCATGTATAAAGTGTCACAATTATCTTTTTTAAGGCTATTTGGGTAACTTTATCTCCCTCCAAAGTGGGGAGATGAATAGTGTAGTGTCACTTTAATTTGAGAACGGAGGAAGTAGTAGATTATAGTTGAAAGTGGATGTGAAATAGTAATAAACTATCTGGTTGTAGCTTTTGTTAAAAGCTAGTATCGGTATAGCTTCATTCACAAAAAATTAGCTATAGTTGTATCTTTTGTTAAAAGTTAATATGGGTATAGCTTTACAAAATTAATAGTAGCTTCATGTATAGTTTGATAGCAGCTGCAAGCTAGAAAAAATTACGCAAGTTTCAAACTGTAGTATTTTTTTATTTTTTTTTATTTTTGAAAAGCTAGTTGTTCCTACCTACCATGCCCTTAGTCGTACAATAGCTTCCTACTTCGGTTGTTGGTTAGATTATTTCACACATGTTGGTTATTTTTTGCAATCAAAAATTATATAGTTCTTGTTTTGAAAAAATAAAATCTTATTCTTATCAAATATTGCACCCCCATTAAAAAATTTCTGGGTCTATTTGGGATAAGACTATAAGAAAAAACAGATTGTATTAATTGTATTAATAACAGGAAAAAGTTACAAGACAAGAGGACCAGGAATCCTCAAGTGAGAGTTATAAATCACCCCAATGACGTTGAAGGTTAGTGAGGAAAACACCCTTATAAGCCCCCGCCGCTTTGTTGAGGTTTCGATGATAATTGGTTGATTTAGAAAGAGCCATGGCTTGTGGGTTTTCTAGGAAATAGTGTAAGTTCGACATTGAAATTTGGAAATGCAACTGGTAAGTGGGGCTTGGGGGTTGAGAGGAGGAGAGAAAGCAGAGAAAGGGGAAATGATGATCATGGTGATGGTGAAGGGGTGTTTGATGACCATTTTTTTTCGGGGGTCTATATTTTGATGATGGTGCAGAAAGGGGAAGTTTTGTTGTTGTCCAAAGGGGGTCATGTGGCTGATGGAGATTTCTTTAGTTAGTTTTCAGATTGGCTAAAGATTCACCAACTTAGCAGCTGTTGTCTCATTTAAAAACCACTAATTTTGCTAGTGTTTTTCGTCACTGGCTGGAAAAAAAAGGAAAAAAAAAAAAAAAAACAATATGGTGCTGATGAGGAGGGTATCTGAAACTGCATATATATTCTTTCAGAGACATAGTTAAGGAGATCACATCTTTGAGCAGGTTAAGACTGTGTGTCCACTGTCCAACACCCAAAGACCACACTTGGGCAGCCGCACTAGGGCCAATTTTGGTCGTAGGAATGAGATTTTATAATTTATCTCATCATATCTATAGCTGTTGTATCTTATTGGTCTTCTAATCAAGGATTCTTATGTTTGTTGTTGCTTTCAGGTTCAAGAGGAGAAAATGCATGGTCTGTATGTAATGAAGCTTGTGAGATCATTTTGCAGATCCCCTAATGAGAAACAAGGTATAGCTCTGCTTTAACTTGGTCCTCGATAATAACTCTTATCTTAATTAGCCATAGTCTCAAACTATAGTTAGTAACAGTATGGGGCAATGGGTCTTGTCCCCATCTCTTTAGATGACAGATGTTTGGAGATGATAGCAACGAAGACGACATAAACTCTACAAATAAGCTCAGACTGAGACTGGACAAGGGAGATAACTGAAGTAATGTGGGGAGAATAGCTAGATGCAGTAGGGATGTGAATCAAAACAAAAACGGGAATGGGCTAATCCAAGAAATAAGGGTTGAGGAACTTCTGAAAATAATCTACATTCCAATAGAATGATGCAACTAGCTTACAATCACAAGAATCCACATATTTATAAGTCTATGTATATCTAAAATCTCCTAGAACAACCCCAAATCTGAAAGATTCTTAGAATATTGTAAACTATATGCTTGTAATATAACTAAAAGTTACCACAACTAATAAAACTACAAGAGTAACTCAAATGACTTTTTCGGGTCTAATTTCTACTCTCTAGTCTCTAGTGAAAAGGCTGGGGCAGGGGTGCTTAATGTCTTCTGACTATGTTGTTCGTCATTCTTTGTCACTGTCGTTTTGCCAATCTTTGGGCCTCACATTCTTGATGAGCTGCATGTGTTATCAGGTGATCCATTTGAGCATGTTGGCTCCATACTTGTTAACATATCAAAGATGGAAGAAGGAAGGAAAATTTTGTTGGACCCAAAACGTGGGCTTTTAAAGCAAACAATTATGCAATTTGATTCAACAAGTCCAATACGGAAAAAGGGGGTAAGTTGGTACTCTAATGTTGTTTTTGCAAGAGGACTCTGTACAATTTTTCTAGCTTCTTTGTGATTACGGGTTAGCTTGTTTCTCTTTGTTTTTGGTGTTACCTCGCAATGACGCAAATCCCTCTTTGTAGCCGCATAGTGATGGAAAGAGCATTTCAGATTGAGTCTGTATTTTTCCGTCCCATTTGCCTGGACCCTAGTGATGCTTCTTGTGTAAATAGAAGGACATGCATATCAAGCTGTATTTTGTCTTTCCGTGAGGACTCCATATAATCTTCTAGTTAGTGTCTCTTTCTTTTTGATGTACCTTGTAATGAGCAAATTTCCTCTCTATAGCTGCATAGCGATGGAAAGAGAGTTTGATACTGAGACACTACTTCCAGCCCATTTGTCTCAATTTTAGTGAGCTCACATAAATCGATGCACATGTATCCTGAATCTGTTATTTTGGCAGGCGCATCTCTTCAGCACATTGATACCATATTTGGTCATAGTGGCTAATTGATTGAAGGGGAAAGTGATGGTGTAATATGATAAGGGTTCCTTTGATTTTAGTGGAAGTATCATGCTAAGTAGTCATTTGTTTTGGTAGTCACTCTCTTGTGTGATTGTCAGTGCATTCTTTTGAAATAGGCATGCCTGTTTGGCTTTTGTTCTGAGGTTATTCCTCCTATATATGGAGGGGGTGATATAGGTCTTATTTATTTCTAGCGAGACCGTATGATGAGAAAATAAAACCTGTTTATTTCAGATGGTATTTGATATCCTTGTACCTCATAATAGTTCAAAGGCGAGATCCTGAGTTAAGTGGAACATGGGCACATATCAACTGTTTAGTTGTAGGTATTAATAGTTAGTATTAATCTAGCTCATTACCTTTTGGCGTGCAGGTCTCAGGAACTATTCGCAATTGCTGCTTTGAAGCCGAAAATCAGTTGCCAAACTTGCTTTTGACATCAGAGTTTCTTTGGCCGGCTCTGCTTTTGCCAGTAGCTAGTAACAAGGTATTTTTCCAGGTTTAGCCTTTTGAAAGTCACTCATTGTCTAAGTGGACGTTTGACATTCTCGTGCTTTAAAATAATTCTTTATCTGATGCCCTGAAATTAAATTGTGCCTACTTTAAGATGTATAGATAGGGTTCTTAGTTCTGTGTATAGATTGCTCGGACTTCTTTGCACTGTATTTCAGTGAGTAGCATATTTCCTTTTCCCATCTCAATTAGAAGTTGTTTTATTCTACTCATATCTTTTGAGCAAATCCTGCTTATATGTGTGTATTCTTCATTTTGTTATATGCAATTACTTATATTTCATTTGCTTGCTTTTCTGGTGTTGCGCCCCAGGTTTATAGACAGGAAGATACATCAAAGATGCCTCGTGAACTTGGAAGTGCTCTCTCAATTGAGCGTGAACCAGTTACTGATACTGAAATTCGTGTTCAAGCCCTGGAGGCAATTTACTTGATCATATTACAGGTAATGCTTGTGCATTTCTACTATTTTGTTCACTTTAACCAGTCTTTGAAAGCACATTGGTTTGGTATATCAGATCAAGCAAATTACTTTTAGATACTTCATATTTTGAAAGCGTGGATTTAGATAAAACCAGCGTTTGTATGAACAGCTGCAAGGACTTCTGGAGAACTCGATTTCTGGTTACGACTTGCATCATTTCAGGCCAACCAAATGGCCAAATAGAGAGAAAATACCTTGTCTTTGTTAAGAGTTCTTGAATCTTATCATGTGAAAGTAAAGCTTGGTCTTTTCTCTGAAGGCCTGCTAACCCCAAATCTTTGGCCTGAAAAAACCGGTGTATTCTTTTCCCTCTTCACTATCTTCCTACAGAATTGCCTTGAGGTTCTCTAGTTGAATGTAGATGACATGATTGAGAAAATGGTCATGTCAAACAAGAGCAAATTAGTAATCACATGTTTCACCATCCCTAGTCTTCATCCTAAGGAAGATATCTCTGCCTGTATTTATGCCCTGTTCATGTCATTGTCCTCATGCTGNCCCCCCAAAATAAATAAATAAATCACCACAAGAAAGGAAAAACCAGCTGGTATCACTATGCATTGCTGGAGCATATCGCGTCCAGTTTTCTTGAAGTTCAATATTCCCCACAGATTTGCATGACAAGTTAGAAAATATCATTTTTCAAGGACTGCTCACATGCACCACTGTCTATAATTTTCTTGCAGGAGGCTGGTCGAAGAGCATTCTGGTCCATAAATGGTCCACGGATACTACAAGTTGGGTACGAAGACGAGCAAGACCCAAAAGTAATGGAAGCCTATGAGAGAGTTGGTTCACTGGTACTATTTTCTCCTCTTGATCAACTAGCTTTAATTATGATGGCATGAACCAGAACTTGAACTAATTGCTTTCTTCCATGTCCAGTTGGTTGAAACAAGTGGGGTGGAATAATGATCCGCCAAGGTATCAACATCGTTGAAGATTGCCATTCAAGACATTCTGTTTGCAAGATTGTGGTCTCAACACAGACAGAGGCTTCTGCATAGGGAAAAGCCTAGAAATTGAATCGTCGTTGTAGCTGCTTTTCGTTAGTAATTATCTGCTCGAAGATTGGGACATGCATGTTCTTGGTCTATGTTGAATTAGTTTAGATTTTTTACTGGTGCCATGATATATCAAGAATAATGCATTAATGTATCAGTTGATAGAGCTTTCATTGAATCAATTATATTGCCCCACATAATGGAAAGTAGGTGCTTGAAGATAGGTGGTGTCACCCTATCTTATACGCATCTTGACTAATCTTTGTTTCTGGTAGAGCTAAAGATCAATCATTTATGCCTAACCACAGAAATTGATTGGGATATATCACTGACACTGTTGCTGTTTTTGAATCTTGGTAACTTGTGTGGGCAAGTTTTGGACACACTATGTTGTTAGTCACCTTGCATTCTAGTCCATGGTGTGTTGTTGAACTTTCTCATACTAAACTTAATTAGTATCAAGGTTAGCAGTATCATTTCTCAAAATAAATTCAGCTCTGTGACATCATTAGTAGCATGTGACTTGACTAATCCACCTTTTTCAAAATATTATCAATTCGTCTTATATATCAGGCGGATTGTAAAAATAGTATTGACGACTTGTAAATTGGTACCGGTGACCCTAAAATTTGTACTGGTAATCCAAGAACTTGTATCATTTTTTCCTCACCTAGTACCACTCTAGTACTAATTTTGCTTATCCAATACTCGCCAATCTAATATAAAAGTCCAGCTGATAAGAGATGGTATTTTGAATTATTAGTATAGTGTTTTTAAAGCGCAAAAACTAGAAAGGAGTATATAACAAAAAGTCCTAAGAAATCACTATTATACATTTTTGAGCAGTAATTTCACCGAGATGTCTTATGATCATGTTAATAGGACATGATGTAGCATTATACTTTTTACTGACCTAAATATGAGTATGTTTTTTTTTTTTTTAATAATTCAAATTACCCCTAAACACGTAAATTCACCAAAAAAATAAAAATAAATCATAAAAGGTAAAAATCGACCTCAAACTAAATTACCTACTCTTGTGTGTTTATACACTATATAAACACATGAAAAAAAAAGAAAAAAAAAAGAAGAAGACATGAATTGAGTGTAGAAATATTAAGGGCAATTCAACATTTGTGGTGGTTGAAAATTAGTACCTCACTCTTTATCCAAAAAAAAAAAAAAATATAAATAAATAAATATTACCTCACTGATAATTTTTCAAAGTTTCCATAAAAATAAAATTTCAAAGTTTTGGTTACAAAGTTTGGTAAGAGTAATCTTTTACTGTATCTCTTTTGAGAATTAGTAGGAGTAATTAACATCTTTTGTTAGACCTGTTTTTCCAAAATAAGATACCGCCAAATGTTTAGCGCCCAAATTTCAAAATCTCTCCCGCCATCTTTCTCCCCATTTGTACCCCAATGAATCCTCCCATTATCTCCATCTCTCCCTTTCTCTCTCCAAACTCAACCCCAAAAACCCAGAAATTCATACTAATCCAAACCAGAAAATGGACATCACAGACATAGCAAGAAGACTCGGCCTTGCCGACAACAAGCTGGTAGTCCGAAAAGCCGCCGAGCTCCGCCGCCTTGCCGACGTCAAATTTGATTCCTCCGTCATCGGCGTTGTATGTTTCTTCCACCTATCTCTCTAACAACTCAACGTTTCGTACATTTTCATAATTTTGATACCCAGATTTTTTTTTTTTTTNTTTTTTTGGTTTTATTTTATCAGGGTGAGATTTGCAAGGCTGTAATTTGCTTAGAGATCTCCGCCAACAAGTATGTTTCCTTTTTAATTACCCGGTTTCCCATTTGTGGATTTGATTGATGGTCGATTGATTTGGTTGTATCTTGAATTGATTTGTAGATACGATGTTATGTTTGATCGACAAATCGGGATAAAGTTGAGTGGGTTGTCGGAGAAAGCGTACAACAGATCGTTTAATTCTTTGCAGAATGTCCTTGATGTCAAGTGAGTTTTGTCTATCTTACACCTTTCATAAATTTGTGATTTTCTAGCTATGTGATTTGATGTGGGTTTTGAGGGTTTAACATTGGGTTATTGTATTTTGCAGGAGTACTTTGGATATTAGAGAACTGGCTATTCAATTTGGATGTGTTAGAATCATCCCCCTTGTGCAGAAAGGATTGAGACTGTAAGTATTCATTGAAGTGTCACTACTTGATTACAATTTGGTTAGATTCAATGTGCTTTTGATCAATCTTGTTAAGTTTGGTGTGCCCATGTATTGTTTGTGAAGTTGCCTCAATGGGAAGATTATTTATGCACAGTAGTTAGCTTAAGAGTTTATATTGGATTTCTATTGGTTAGTGTTGATCTTGTCATTGGAACCTTGTTGAAGGTAGTAGTTTAAGAGTTTGTAAAAGAATTGGAAGAGAATGCAGCGTATTTCGAAGGTTTAATTGTTCTTATTGTTGACTTGCAGTTACAAGGACCGGTTCTTTGCTTCTCTCCCAGCTAGCAGGCGAGGTGGCACTGATTTCACTCGACCTGTATTCATGGCAGTGGCATTCTACTTATGTGCCAAGAAGCACAAGGTATCTCTCATGACTGATATTGATATTTTGTGGCTGCATTTCTTGATAATGTAAAGTTTTGCATCTCAATGAGATAAGTAATTGGTTCTTGTTCATCTGCAGCTTAAGGCCGACAAACTTAAGTTGATCGAGCTCTGTGGCACTTCGGAATCAGAATTTACCAGTGTAAGCTATTACCTATTCTCAGAAAGTCTACTTCTTTGATTTCATTTCACCTAATACCCTTTTGCCTTTGGAACAATATGGTAATAATTAGCAATGCAATTGTAGGTCTCTACTTCTATGAAGGACCTATGCCATGATGTATTTGGAGTGTTGAAGGAGAAGAAAGATCCTAAAGAAGTAAAAGGGCACAGAGGTAACATTCACATATTTTTCCGCCTTTTGATCTGCCTTGTGTCAATCCTGTGCATGTACTTGTGGACTAAAAGACAAAGCTAATTTGATATTTTTAATGCATGTTTACAGAACTTTTGGATGTATTTCCTGAAAAGAGGGGACATGAGGATGGTGGTTACACATCCGATGAGGAGGAGGATGAGGAGGTACAATCATTTTCTGTATGTTTTAAATTAAAGGATTAACCAACAGTATGGTTTTATTGCTTGTAAACATGATGACAATTGCTTCAGTTTCAGACATGGTTGGGTTGAACATATTGATGTCACTTTGTTCCTTAAAGGTGGCTGTTATATTCAGATCACCTTATGAAATTAAGTTTCAGTGGTTTACTATATTTATCATATCTGTTTCACTCTAAGAGAACAGAATCCCAACTGTCCTGCAACTTTCCTATGAACATCTTGATCATTATGACTTTAGTTGAAGAATGATATGCCAGGTCCCTAACACTTCTCCCAGGTTGATGATGACTTGTATGCTTATGGCTTACCTCTTAAGTTAATGAATTTCATGCACAACTACATCAATGCATTTAAGGAACGATATTACATGTCCCAGGTGGATGATGACTTGTATGCTTATGGCTTACCTCTTAAGTTAATGAATTCCATGCACAATTACGTCAATGCATTGAAGGAACGATACTACATGCTTGGACTTATCTAGTGCAAGTCAATAGAATGGGAACTTTTACTCTTGAGTTTCTCTATGATCCTAGTTTCAAACTAAACGAGCAAAATAAGAGTATAATGAATGTGGAATTGGCATGAGGAGAATGTGAAGTATTCCACTTGTCTGGACTTTATAAATAGATGTGTCTTGAAGATCCTTGAGCTTAGCATCTATCATCTATTAATGGCGATTTATTCTTTATGCATCCATGAAAAATTATATAAATTTAGGACAAAAAGTTCAGAGGGTGTCTACTGTCAAGTCTCCTGATTGTTTTTATTAATGCACTTGCAGCCTTCAGCCTATAAGAAACGGAAGCGAATGGACAAACATGCTTACGAAGAGTGGAAATCAACTGTGGTATCAACGATTAGCAAGGAAAAGGATAAAAATAGTATGTCATTTTAGATTCTTCTGCTATGAAATTCTAAACAAGCTGATTATATGATGAGTTTTTGTCCCTAATCGTTTTACATATTCCCTTTCAGTTACTACCAAGCGGACTAAGCAAGCTCGGTTGAACTTTACAAGGACTGCTCCTGATACCAAGGATGTGGAGGTAGCATAGGAATGTACACATTTTTTGCTCAGTGTAAATACATTTTTGAAATTCATCAATTGCCATACTACAGTTTTGAAGGTGAAAGGGACAAGTAATTGGTTTAAAACTGTTATGGTTCTTGACATCATATTCAAATAGATGCAAACTGTACCAAAACTTCTATGTGGTAATGTACAGAACCATTATTTTAACCTCAATGAACTGTGATTGTGATTCATTTGCCAGTTAATATACATGATCTTAACCATCTACTTGTTTCTGTTTCTCTGTAAAGTTAAAAGTGATTGAGTTTTCAATCAGAATTTGATGTCACACATTTGCCAGATATAAACAAACAGAGTTTTTAGTGGTTAAAACCAGTATTAAAATAGTGCTTATCATTGCTGTTTTGGGTTTCTATATCAGTGTTTTTTGTATCACAAAAAGAATCTGATAGGAGCATGTTATACAGCTCATACTTTACCAGAAGATAAGCATGTATAATGCCATAGAGTATTAATGTAATTGGAATATGGTATGGTGATCTAGGACTGTTTTGAAACTTGTACTAGTGCTTTATAATCAAAGAGCATGACATTATAGGATTTTACAAAGAAGGCACTAGTTCTTAAAAAACAAAACCCCCCCACCCTTCTTTATGCTATTGTTAATCGCTACAGTGACGTGGTTTTTTGAGAAACCCTTTCTAGAAGGTAAGCTCTATACAATATTAAATGTTATGTTTCTTCAAGGCACAAGGAAATCTTCGAGTCAATTTACAAAGTTCATTGGGTGATTGACTTGTATCCATTCCTTGCAAGCTGATTTGCGTTCATGATTTGAACATCTGAGTAAATAATTACTACTACTCTCTCTGTTCCGCTATTACGTTTCCAAACCAAAATTGGCACAAGAATTTAGGATGAAAATTTTAGTCATTTTTGCCCTTGTGAAATAGAGAGAATATAATAATTGGTTGTGAGAGATATAAAATTAGAAGAGAGAGAGTGATTGGAGAGAGGGTGACTGGAGAGAGAAAAAAGAGTTTTTTTATTGTATTTTTTAGATAGTGGAGGGGTAATTTAGGGATGATATGGGGGAATATTTGGTTTGGAAAGGTAATGGTGGGACAAAAAATTTGATGGTTTGGAAACGTAATAGTGGGACGGAGGGAGTACCTTATTACATAATGTTGCTTAAGCCAATTATATCTCCTAGTAATTCTTATACTCCCTCCGTTTTACTAAAATATTTACGCTTTGATTTTGCACAGTCTTCAGGATGATACTTTGACCATGAATATGAATAATTGTACTTATATAAACTCGAAAAATTGCAAAAATTTGATATTTTGAAAATAATATTAAAACGAATCCAAAAATATTATTTTTACTTTATAAATATACTTTTTCACATATTAACGGTCAAAGTTTGAAAATTTTGACTTTACAAAATCAAAACGTAAAGATTTAGTGAAATGGATGGAGTATTATATCTTAATGTATATCTTATCTTATATTTATAAATTATAATTCAAAAAACCCACTTGCTCATATAGAACTCAACACTCTTATTATTAATTGGAGTAGTAGGTAATACAATCATATCATGAGATATCTTTAATAGTGATAAATGACATATTTGAAGTAATTATATGATTTGTGGTGCATATTTATCTATATTTTTTTTAAGGGAGCTCTATTATAATGTGTCTTAATATCGGGAGGGTGAGCTTTCGCGATCACTTTTCCTATGAGCTATGCTTGAGTATATAATATATATATATATATATGGGTTGAAAAGTATATTGTCCATGGCTTAAAGTCATGCTCATTGACCATCACTACTATACCATTTTTACTCAAAATTCACTAACCATTGGAGGACAATAAATTCAATAGCCAAAAATATGAAAGCTAACTAATGTAGTACGTGTACATGTTTATGTTCACTTCTCAATAATAAATGTGAGAAAGTAGATGAGAAATAGGGTCATCAAAGGCCTTGTTTAGTTGATGGCTTTTTAGCCAGTTTGTTGGGCAATCTGACTTGTTTGTCTATTTGGCAATTCAAGACCCTTAATAATGGTGTTTGATAACCAGCTTGTTCATTGGCTTTTTGATCAAAACAAGTTGAGTTTCAAAAAGTTGGGACGGGATCGCTTTTTGGGTTAGCTTGTTGGATTAGTATGCAAACTGACAAGCCTGTCCAATACTATAATAATAAAACTAAAGAGAAATAATATTTTAAAATTATATTCATGTCCTTATTGGTCATTTTACATCTAATCATCTACAGACAATCAACGGATTTTACCAAACATATTTTTACAAGCAACTATTCAAACTAGCTAACAATAACCAGCTAATCAAAAGAACTACCAGCCACCAATTGATTGCTAAATAAGGCCAAAGTGTCATGAAAGCTATTGTTTTAGTACTTTTATTTTCAAAATTGTTTTCTTTTATTTTGGTTGACTATTTTATTTTCAGATTGTTGAAAATTCAGAGCAGATGCAACATCTTATTCTATTATCCACATACATGCCATGATTGAAGCCGGTATGCATCATCTTTAGAATCTACAGTACTTTGCACAAAATAAAAGAAATTTATGGAAAATGGGAAAGAAGAAGAAGAAAGGAAGTTACTTAAGTAAGCCTCTAACCTACTCCCTCCGTCCCTCTATAACTTCAGCAGTTTCTATTTTGGGCTATCCTTCTATAATTTTAGCAATTCTATCTTTAGACATATTTTACCAATAAATTGACCCTGTTACCCCAAATATGAAATAACCAAACTCCTCCAACTTCCAATCAAGGGACAATTTCGACTATTCAAACCCCTGCCTTAATATGTGTGAAAAAGCAAATGTTAAAGATATAAGGGGACAAAGGGGGTACACAAAAATTTGAATCAGGCGGACTGATATATTAGGCAGATGTACTGGGCAAATAAAAATTTGTACTGATGAGCCAAAAATAAGTACTGACATCCAAAAACTAGCACTCATTTTTTTTCTCAACTAGTAAAACTCCAGTACTGATTTTTGCTTATATAGTATAATTTTTTATTTGCCCAGTACTTGCCTGATGTAACAGGTGGACTGATAACAGAGTTATTGAAGGGGGTATGATTTATTCCACATTGGTTCAATATGAGAGACGTGGACTTGTCTACGGCAACTGGTGAACGGCCAACCATACTAGACAAGTACAAGTCTTGTTGTCATTACAAGAACCTTCTACTGTACTCTATAAATAGGTATACACCTATATATATTGTCATTGTAACCATATATTAGCAATTTTGCTCTAATTATTGTGATGTAAAAGCCCAACTAATGCAGTTAAATGTTAGAGTCTTTGAAGTACTAACTCATTATCAAAAAAATTATCTATAAATATAAAACATATTGGGTATAACACCTTAAAAAGGTTAGAATGAAGTCGTACAAAATATTTGATGTTTGGAAGTACAAATGTAGAACCATAAAAACAGAAATAAATAAATAAATCAAGAATATCAATTTTAGCATAAAACTTATTATACTCCTAGCAACTCGAAGGTTTTAATTGAAGTATTTGAATGAAAGAATATGTTGATATTTTTAATCCGTGTGTATATATAAAAATAGTGTGAAAATGATAATGAATTTAATGTCTTTAAGAGCTTGTCATACAATTATGTCAGCAGCCGGTGAGTGGAGACATGTTAGAATTTACCTTGATGTAATCTTTTTTAAATAGTACTCCCCCCTCCCATAATTAGCTTTCAAAAACACCATATATTTTTGTCCCAAAATTAGCTTTCAAAACACATAAAATCACATAACTTTTCTATAATACCCATCCACTAACTCACAACTACAATAAAAAAAATATACACTCTCTCTCCAATCACTTTGTCTCTCCAATCACACTCTCTCTCTTTCTATTATTTTATTTTCTCACAATAATATCTTTTTCTATTATTTTAATCTCTCACATAAATATCCCCTTCTATTTTTTATTCCCTCTATTAGTACAAGGGCAAATTTGTCTAAAATATTCACCTAAAATCTTGCATCCTCTCCATTTCTGAAAGCTAATGTCGGAACAGAGGGAGTATACCTCAATTTTTTTTTTTTAAAACCAGTATACCTATACCTATCTTAATATACGTATACCTCAATAAAAAAAATTATTATATATATATTTTCTTAATAATATATGGTAACATTATAGTTTAGGCACCTAGTCAAATGTGGCAGGCATAGCCCAGTCAAATATTGGCCCAAATTCAAACATCTCAAATCCCTTCATTACAAATCATTGGGTCTTCAGTGTTGAGTATTCACCTACAGTTTCCAGAAATAATATCTCTATTTCTCTCTCCACATACCATAACCAAAAACTCATTCAACCGCCTCTCTCTCTCTCTCTCTCTCTCTCTCTCTCTCTACGGTCGACTCACCACCCATTATATGAACCAAACGTATCCTAATTCCAATTAGCAACACCTACTTCTATTTCTTCCCCCTTTTTATTTGTCGATTTTTTCCTGATTTATAAAACCCTAATTTACCGGCTGACTTTCTCTCTCCTCTCTCCTCTCTCATTCTCTCTCCTCTTCTCAGGAATCTCAAATCGGCAACCCCAACCCCCATTATTGTTCCCTTTATCACTCAAATCATTGATCCAGCTTCATTCGGCCTAGCCCTGTCGGGAATTTCCCACCCCCCACCCCTTAGACCCAATTTCAATTTCATCTTCCTATCAGGGTTAGATCATCTTCATCTTCATCTTCATCACATTTATCACATTCATTATCAATTTGGTGATGCGATTTCCAGATTTTTGTTTGCTTTAATTGTTGATTATTACTATCATTATTCGAGAGAAAGAGGGGAGTGAGGAGCGATTAATTGATTGATTGATGAAGATGGTGGGTGGGAATTTCGAGGTGTCGGACGAGATATTGGGGACGTTTGCGCCGATAGTTGTGTATTGGGTTTACTCTGGGATTTACATGTTGTTGGGTTCGTTGGATAATTACAGGTTGCATTCCAGGAAGGATGAGGATGAGAAGAATATCGTCTCCAAATCCCAAGTTGTTAAGGGTGTTCTTCTCCAACAGACCTTTCAAGCCATTGTCGCCATGATCCTTTTTGCCGTATGTTCCTTTTCTCTCTCTCTTTTAATCTCCAAAAATTGATCTTGCTTTGTCGGTGTTTGTTGAATTTTGGTGGGTTGATTGATAGATTTGTTGGGTAATTGCTATTTTGATCAATTAATCATATTACGTCTGATATTGGGTTTGATTAGTAGTGAGATATGAGCTTGTTCTGTTTTTCTGCTGTGGTTTTGCGGGATAGAAAGATGATTTCATGATGAGAAAAGAAAGTGCAATTGAATGAAAAAAAGTTGCCTTTTCTTCTTGTTTGTTATTCTAAAGGGATTGCTTTTAGTTCAGCAAATCTTTTGCCGGTGTAAATCTATTGTAATTTGGAAAACCTTAGCTGGGTGAGTTCTTTGTTAAAGTTAGTAGCTTTAAAAAAACAATAAGTCGGAATGTAGGTGTAGACTGAAGTTTTATGAGTTCTCAATGCTGGACATGATATGGGTCTGTTTCGACCTAGATGGTGAGGAATCGAATCATCATAGAGGTCTTCGTTTTTATGATGTTGGAATTGAAGTGATATTGTTCTAGGGCGTGGTTGATTTAACTCGAACTAGCCTAACAGGGGTGGATTTGAGGAACTTCCCTAAACCCATCCACAAAAAGGAAAGAATTTTGGCTCATTACTCTTTTTATTTCTAAAGAAAATCACTTCTCTAAAAAAAGTGATATTTGAGAAGCATTGTGAAAGGAAGACTTCATCAGAATCAAGCCTGTAATATTATTCCCTTGGTCCTAAAAAGAAGGCCACTCTAAGTTTTGGTTGATATATAAGGAAGTATATGCACTGTATGAACATATACATGAAATTTTGTTATTTGTAGGGAGGATAGGAATTTGTTGCCAAGTAAGGAAGTTGTCAAAAGAGTGAGAAAAGGGTAGCATTGGGACATGTTCATGATACTATTTCAAGGAACCGCTTCAAATTGAAGAAATTACACGAGTTTGGTGTGCACAGCGTGCTAGTGCTTATCTAGGAAAATGGGAATCCCACTTCTATGGGCTATTGGAGTCGAAGTCTAACCCAGGTTATTCCTTAGGAACAATTGAGGGGTGCACTGCACTCGCTCCCTCAACTTAGCACGCCTGCTAGTGCTATGAGTGACTATTTTTATCCTTCCTTTTAGGCAATCTTTGATTATGGACAGTGACTTTTGTTTTGGATAGTGCAAGTACCGATGCCTAGGGGAAAAGATGTACTTTTTGTGATTGAGTGATAAGCTTTGATCCTTATTACCTTCATTTGCTTCAAATCTTGCACATATTTCCCAATAGCTTGTATGTGTAATGAGTTTAAAGAGGTGGTTTGGAGTAAGGAGGAAGATGGTAGCTATTTTCGTCTTTGTATGAACTTGACAAGGTAAATGGAGCCCACCAAAGCTACCTTGTTAAATGCCTAATTACTAAACAAAGCCAAATGTATGTCATTATTTTTTGCTGCCTTTTTGGCTGCTTGTCAGTTCATGTGCATATCGAAATAGTCAACTTCTTATATTTGGTAATTTTTAGTTGTGTGACACTCATAAGTAATTTTCTAGTGTTAAAAAATGCAAAAACTGACATGGTTCTCTATTGTAAGATATAATTGAAAATTTTAAACCATCAAACATGCTTAGTGCTATCTCTATGCGAGGGTATTGTGAGCCTCTCTGAAGCACGAACACTTCTAAGGAGGTCAAGTTTTCCATTTCTGAAACTTGGAAACTCAGAAACTCAAGGAAACTTGAGGGAAACCTCTAATTCACTTGAAGAACAATGTTTTCACTAATTGACCTCTGTAATCCTAAAATTATAGTTACTTTCTACTAATCTCTGTAAATATTGCCCATGTTAACTCATATTAGTTTGGTGACTCTACTGTAGTTCACAACTCCAACATTCTCCATTTAAATTAAGATATATTGATGCTGGCATGACCAAATGGAAGATCTACTTTTCGGTCACTTGGAAGTGTTCAGGAAAGCAGGGATGCCTCTTGTTACCTTTTCCTCCTTCGTGAGCTAGATAGGTCATATAATGTACAAGCAGATGATAATTGAACACGGCATTTTGGTTTGGGCAAGTGGATAGCCTCATTGATAATACATGATGTTTCTTGGCTTTACAATCAAGCTTTGCGGTCTGGATTAAAGTTATGCGGGCAATAAACAGTAGCCATGTCTGACTCATGATGTTTTTTCCCAAGTTTTTGAATACTCCATCTGTTCTTTGGTAAAGCCACACTTTTAAAAATTGTCATGTCTTAAAAAATATCTGAGAAGTTGCCTCTTTGAGATTAAGGACATACATCTTCTAACACGTCATTATTGTCCTTCCTTCTTTCACTTTTCTAAATTTGAATGCATACCTTTTGTATAAACTTGACATATTATGATATTACTCTCCAACTTAAATTGAACTATGGAATGAAAAGATGTTTCACAAGTTACTATTCTACTTTCAGTTTGGGTTGTTCCAGTATGACTGTTTAAGTCTGTTTTTAGTAGAATTTTTTTTATCAAAATTTGGCATATTACCCTGCAACTTAGACTTAAAGAATTAAGTTAAAGATTTGGATTGCATGGTATTTGATAGTTACTATTCTTACTAATATGGATATTTTTGGCGTCGAAGATGCTTGGTAGAGTATTATTTTAAAGAAGTCATCTAGGACAATCATATAGAGGGAGTATGAAAGTAAAGCTGTGAATTATTTTGGGATGGCTCAAAATAGGAAGTGATAAAGACACACCATGTTGCAAAGGAACTCTTTCAGGTCACCTTTTCCGTTTCGAGAATTCAAGGGAAACCTCTTCTTTATATGAGCTTCAAGTTCCAAACTTATAGACTGTTTTCCGAGTGGCTTTAAATAAATGAACAAAATTGCACAAGCTAACTCTATTGACTAATTTATTACTAAGACTAAAATATTATTATTAATAAGACTAAAATATGAGTATTAGGTTTTTAGACAAAATGATGGAATTCCTGTTTGTGTTTCCACAAAATTTTCAATTTTTGAGAATGGGTGTTTCTACTTTTCCGCATTTCCATATCGATGCAACATAGAGGACCAGTATTCTAGATAACCAGTAGTCATCAGGTAGCATGGGTAGTTGATTTGGGTTGGCTACAATTTTGTGTTCAACAGAGATGCTTATAGGTTGTGAAATTTGAAGCACCTTGAATTTGAAGTTGATAAAGTCTACAATTATGAAGATATCAGTTTAAAAGTTTTCATTATAGTGTTTTGGCATGTTAATCTCTCTTGCTTCGGCAATAGAGGATGATGCTCATAGTGTTTTTTGGAATTTACCAGAAAGAGGCTCATTGACTGGACTAGGTCACCTCTATGATGGGTTTGATGTCATGATTCTTTGCATATTCGATGTCTTCTTTTAATTATTTAGGTTGAATTGTTTGTTGATTAGCTAGTTTATGGAAGATTTTATGCCCTTCCATGCTCTTTCCTGGACAGACTATTCTGCCTAACCATTAGAGAGTGCTGTTGGCTGTCAATCATGCTTTCGTGTTGTCCTTGCGATTGCTATTGGTTGAGATCATCATATTGCTATTCTTATGTTGGTAGTATTAGATGATTAGTTGTTTGTTGATTGAGTACAATACAGATATTCATGATCTTTTAAATGAATGATGTGATGTATAGTAACTCTCCACCCTCCTTTGGCTGCACTGCTCTCAAATTAGTACTTTTAACTAGTTATCTAATCTGTTGTATACTTCTCTATAATATCATGAATGATTCAATATAATTTATAGCCTGGTTTCTTGCTGACTGAAAAATGCTTGTAACAGGTCACAGGATCTAGTGAGGCAGCTGCAAAAGACGAAAAAACATCCCTATTTGTTCTTGGTTGTCAATTTGTTACCGCTATGATGGTTTTGGACACGTGGCAGTATTTCATGCATCGGTACATGCATCACAACAAATTCCTTTACCGCCATATTCATTCCCAGCATCACCGGCTAGTTGTCCCTTATGCCTTTGGCGCTCTATACAATCATCCTTTGGAGGGTATCATTCTGGACACGGCTGGTGGCGCTCTATCTTTTCTCGTCTCTGGTATGTCACCAAGGACCTCCATTTTCTTCTTTACCTTTGCAACCATCAAAACGGTGGATGACCATTGCGGTTTATGGCTACCTGGGAACCTCTTCCATATCTTCTTCAAAAATAATACCGCATATCATGATGTTCATCACCAGCTTTATGGCAGCAAATACAACTTCTCACAACCATTCTTTGTTATGTGGGACCGAATTCTTGGGACCTACATGCCTTATTCATTAGAGCAGAGAGAAGGTGGTGGGTTCGAGGCAAAACCTACGAGGGACTGCAAGGCCGACTGAGGATTACATTCAAACTAGGTAGCCGTTGTATGTGATACATGTACCACTATTGCTAGTCTAATTTAATTTAAGCTTCCATGGTATGTGTTCTTTTTTTTTTTTTCTTTTTTTGTGTACATGATTATTTTTGTAATCTTATTGATTTGTGTCTATATGAAGTTTTTGACTCATGAACAGAAACCCGATCGTGTAGAGTTGAATTTTTCCGGCGGACCTGCCGTGTTTGTATCGGCGTCATATTTTCTGGCAAATAACTTGCGTAGATGGTGTATTTGCTTTTAAGTCCATTCAAGTTCAACTGGTTTCAGGCAAAGATTTCAAGTGTCAGAACTCTGCTGTGCATTTTGCTGACTGTAGGGAGTCAGTTTACTGCAAAGTATGTCAGATTGTTCTTTGAACAGAAATCTGCTGTATTAGTTATATTTTTTTATTTTTTTATAATTATCTGATTTTTTTTTTAAGACATTAATAGATTCTCAACTCGAAATGTGAATGCCAATGTTATTTAGTGAGGGCGTCTAGTAATTATTAAGCCCTTTAATTGATTTTTTTCGCCTTGTTAAATACATAAGCATTGGGGTTTGGTTATGCATCCTACAAAGGAATTTTTTCATATCTGTGCTAGTTTTGGCGATGTTTTGCATATGGATGTTCATTTGCACCACCATCATTGCTGCCTGCTCCCTAGTGCCTTTGGTGACTAATGCACCAGCTGAGTAATGCACCGGCAACACCACCTGGTGATCATTGCTGCCTGCTCCCTAGTGCCTTTGGCGACTAATGCACCGGCAACACCACCTGGTGGAGTAGCGCCTCGGCATCTTTGGAGGGAGTCTCGACTTCCTTCTGTAGCCCCATGCTAGTTGGTCACAGCAGGTTATGACTATGATAACACCTGCTGAAATTCTTATATTGTGTAGCTGTAATTAATGGTTAGATTACCGGTACGCTGTGTGCTCCACTATAAAAGCAAGGGGATGATCAGCCTATCGTTTTGACAAGTACTTCCTCCGTCCCCACTTACCTTAACAAAACTCCCAAAATCAAGTCCCCTACTTACGTTAATATAACTATATTTTCCTCATATTCTCCCTTATTTACCCCCCACTATCCCTTATATACAATAAAAAA
>BSSO01002339.1:0-19655 GCA_030267885.1 Mesembryanthemum crystallinum | reverse complement strand
TATTTGTGTCATGGTAAACATTTATAATCTTAATATGGTTGGTGCTATTTGTGCTATAAGTTTTGAATCGTTTGACCAAAATAATGTAAATTAATTTTATTTTTGTTGAATCATCTTTGGTAAGTATAATTGATTTTAATTGTAGTAATGTTTGGGTGCTATTCCTATTTTATTATCAATAATTGAACCATTGATTAGGTTAATTTTAGTAGTAATATTTAAGAGTTATATTATGATCAATCATACTTGTTAGGTTTAAGCCCACCATAATACATGGATTTCATTTATAGTCAAGTGTACGGAAGTTTAAATTTTAAGAAGACAATAGATGGATATGGATAGAAGAAGTATGGTTGATACACGACAATTCATAAAATAACTTTTAAACATAACCATGAGATATAACTTCAAGTGACTTAATTAAGCTTTAAGTGGTGAGATTATTTATTTACAATTCGTTATTGACACACAAGATTCCTACAAGAAATAAAGAACCCATTCATCATCAACCATGCATATCAATCTAACCTAAAAAAAATAGGGCTACTAGTTAGATATCTTACTTGAACCAGAATGACAAAGCTCCTATATATATTCTAGTTTCTAGGATGCATTGATTTGATTAAGCAGGCTTGTCTTGAGAAGAAAACCTCATAATTTTCAATTTCTCCTTAGGAAAAAGGTATTACTAATATTGTTTGGATGTTATTTTTTATTTTTTTTCGAGGATTTTCAGTGTTTGCACAAGGGACCTCTCTTAGACTGAGTAGCAATTATACATTGGAATTGGATCTTAAAAGTTAACCTTACTTCCAAAGCTATTGTCAATAATAACATGCCTTGGTTTTATTATTTTGCCTTTTATTTGATTATAAGCTCTGAATATTAAGGAAGTTGACATGATCATTGGAGGGCAAAGTCGTTATAAATCATAACAGTATTTATCAACATTTTTTGTGTTGAATTCCAGCCTAGCTTGCAGGTAGGGCTGGCCACGAGCCGAACCAAGCCGAACACCAAGCAAGCTCGGCTCGACTCGTTTAAAAATACTCGGGCTCGAGTTCGGGTTCGAGTTCGAGTCGAACTCTAAAATTGGGCTTGAGTTCGGCTCGAATGCTAATTACAAAGTTCGAGCTCGAGCTCGAGTTTGTTTAAACAAGGGTGCTCGGTTAAAACAATATTTCAAAAATAACATGCTAAACATTATGTAACTTTTGTTTGAAGATAACTATATGATATAGTATTATCTTAAGCTTTGTGTAGGCTTGCGAGCCGACGAGCCGAGTACTGTCGAGCTCGAGCTCGGCTCGTTTAGAGTTCGAGCTCGAGTTCAGCTCGTTTACTAATCGAATCGAGCCTGAGCCGAGCTATAGTCGAACCGATCCCGAACTGTTCGCGAGCAGCTTGGCTTGTGGCCAGCCCTACTTGCAGGGCTTTGTACGCTGGGAAAGATGTCATAATTGAACCTTCAGTATGAAAATCGACATAAGAACTCAGTGGCTAATTGTTTAGCTAAAATTTCTACATAGATTGATAATAAGGATATGCATCAATAATAAAGGTTCAGTTTGGCAAATGGCTGGTGACATTGGCGGTTGGCTATTGGCTAATGTCTGGTATATTGGCTGGTTGCATTAGCTGCTTTGACTAGCTGTTAACAATAAAAGGTGTTTGGTAAAATTAGCTAGTCATTATTAGCTGATACCTTGTAAATATCTATAAATAAAACTCACCAGCCACAAGCCAACCCCAAAAGCTACTCATAGTGGCTTTTCAAAAGTTGGCTTGTTGGGTTGGTTTTTCCAGCCATTTACCAAATACCTTCTTTGGCTGGTTGACTGGTCAAACAAGCCAAAATTGCCAAAAACCAACCTAAAATAAAGCCATTTACCAAATACCCCCAAAGTATTAATCTATTCGAGAAACTAATGATCAAGTTCGATCTCAAAAAGAAAAAGTGACACTTAATATATAACAAAAAGAATGCTTTTTTAAATGATTTGCTACTAATTAATCGACATTGTGATTGAATTTCAATTAACTTATACTACTAGACACCTTAAATATAAAGATAAAAAGTTTGCTGGATCAGTTTAAAAGGAATAAGAAAATAATAGGTTAACCCATCAGGTGAACAACGCAACTTACCCGTTAGAACATTCTCTCTATCTCTTTTCCATTTTCTTAGAAATTTCTAATAGATATAAGTATTTAAAATGGGTTGACTATTTAACAATTAAGTCAATCAAACATTTTCCTTGACTTTATTGGTAGGAAAAAAATGGCAGATTATTGAGTTGATTTGCCGATAAATCATTGAAGACAATTCCTACCGGATTTTGCGATTGGAATGAATCGTAATTGTTCTTACTGAACGTGAGCAAAATATTTAACTAACATGCATCGTTGGCTGACTTTTGTAAAGAATATAATGAACGTGAGAGAATTAATACACGCCATTTGTCTTATGACTATATATTTTAGCTACTAGGCCATTTTAGAGCTGATAATCTTTCTGTATTTAAATCAAATGACATTTGTAGCAATAATTGTTATTTGTGAATTTGACGGTTAAAAGTCTTGTATGAAATTGGTCTGTATGGATAAAGTGAAAGTTTGAATATGTTTGTTTCAAGTTACAAATTTTGATTCAGTTTAATTTCGCATAACAAGTTTTCTAACTTACTTTTTCACTCAAAAATTATTATTGATTCTGTTCAAATGCTCAATTCAGTTTAGTTTAAACTTACTTAGGTTAATTTAGCTCTTTATTCTACCAAAAAAAAGTTGCTTTAATTTGTTTCGGTTAAATGACACATTCTTACTAGGTGAAGAAGTCTTCCTAGGAATCACACCTCTAGAAGTGATAGAACCACCCATTTAGTAAAATATACTAAGAGATAATTCTTAAAAGTGATCCAGGCGATAGATTATTGATTCCATACAAAACCTACTCATATGAAGAATCTTAAGTTCTTCAACTTAGCAATTACTCCCTCTTTCCCAAAAAGTTCTTTACGTTGGACTTTTCACGGTCTCCAATGCGACACTTTGACCATGAATATTTGTAATTTTATATAAGTAAAAACTATAAAATGATGATATTATGAAAATACTAGTTAACATGAATCTAATATAAGTATTTTGGCATTGTAAATCTTTATATATTTTCACTAATTATGGTCAAAGTTTTTTATCTTTGACCTCAAAATGTCAAACGTAAAGAACTTTACGGGACGGAGGGAGTATTTCGATTCCGCTAGACTCCAAAACTAAACACAAATCCAATCATATGTAACAATTGATGATATCCTTCCTAGCAAAGATCACAAGATAATTGAACAACCCCAACTTGTTAGTTGAACTCACTACAATAATCTGATTGACCTTGAATTGTGCGTTGTCATATATATACGTCAATGTCTTTCTATTTACGTAATTTTATTTTATGAAAATTAACAAGAAATTAAATATATTTCCAACTTGAATGGTGGTGGTATGAGGCCATATTTGGAGCAGTGTTATCTGGGTGCATAGTAGACTAGTAGTACAAACAAGACTAAAAGAAAGTCAACAACTACAAGAAAGTCAACGACCAATAATAAAGAGAAAAAGAAACATGCACTTCATTGCACTTCCTTAATTTGAAATGAGACTCGAATCTAGTTCACGTTCTAATCACCAGTCTCAATATAATTCCCCATATTTTTTGTCATGAAGGATATTATTTTTGTGCTAAGACTTTTTAGTAACGCTTGAACAATTTTAAACCGTTGCTAAAAATATTAACACCATATATTGTATTTAACAGAATGTTGCCATTAAATTAAATAGTGAAAGTTGTGTTAATAAATAAGTGTAATTCCCAATAATTATCTAGTACAAACTCTAAATTATTATACTTTTATTTTATTTTGTAATTGTTTATACGTACCAAGAGGGTAAGAACATGGACAAATATAGAACAAGGACCAACTTGCTGATTTTAGCAAGTATATAAAGGAATTAGCAATGGAGGATCAGCAAGCTATCAACTCAACTTGATCTCGATCTCGATCGATCCATCCATCAAATTTTCCTCCACACCAATACTATTAGCTATAAAGCTAGTACTCCATAAGACTACACATCTCAAATAAAGATTATACTCAAAAAAAATGAAGGGGATGAAGCAAGGCAATAATCTTAACATCGCCATGGTTCTTCTAATCTTCTTCATGCTTTTGAAACATGGCAATGCTCAGGACTTCACCTTTTGGAAGTCGTATTGTGCATCTACCGCGCCAGCAGGAAGTGGTTACGCGCAGAATATGGACTCTGCGCTGTCGGACATGGTGGCCATGAGTACAAAAGGTTCTAGGACGGGGAGCACCCAAGCCGGAAAAATGAGCAGCTCTGATCTAGCTCAAGCTATTTATTACTGCAGAGGCAAGGATTTTGTAAGCTCTGCTGAATGTCAAGCCTGTGTTAGTGATGGAGCAAAGCGGTTGGCTAAATGCACATCAGGAAACGAAGCTATTGCTTGGTACGTACATACTCACTATTGAAGTACATACTCCATCCTTTAAAGAACTTTATATTTGACTTTTTAAAGATCAACATTTGCAAACTTTTATTGTTCATTTGTGGTAAATTATAAAGATTTACAAGCTAAAAAATATTATCATTGGGTTTATTTTCAATAGTATTCTCAAATTAATAACTGTTTATAATTTTGCGTTTCTATAATTATAATTATTTATAGTTAGAGCGTTGTTCTGAAAACCATGCAGAATCAAACATAAAGTTATTTTACAAAGTCAAGCATAAAGTTGTTTTTAAGACAAGGTGAATACTTTTTAAAATTTCAGAATTGATTCAAACTAGTTGTGACATGTGAGCCTTGGGGATCGTATATATCTTGGGTGGTTTAGCGCTCAGACACGCGAATGAAAAGGTACTAATAAAATGACCTTAGCATACGCACATATTGACATATGCATGAATCTAGATCAGAAGTGCTTTAATCATCGAGATCATGCATTCACCTATCTCTTACTTCACTCTTAATTATTTGTGTCCTTGATTATTCATTCATCTGATTTACTAATTTATAACTATTGATTTATTCAATAAATATAAAAGGTCTCCAATTTCCTTTTCTTTATATCCAACTTTATTTCTGTTACCTTTCTCGATGAATCCTCTTTTATCCTCTCTAAAATTCCCCATTTTATTTCGAACAGGTACGCCGAGTGCACAGTTCGTGTCGCCAACGATAACATCCTGGCATTGCTGGAGACGCAACCAGCATACGTTATTCCTAACCCTCCTGGCAGCGAAACATTTACCCCAGATTCTTCAATCGACGCCAACACCATGGGCAGCGTTATGTTTCAGACGCTTGAGGACGCGAAGCAAGACACCGACCTACATTTTGGTGCTAATTCCTATGAGACGTTTTATGCCATAGCACAGTGCTCTCCTGAGTTATCTGTGGATGACTGTGATGTCTGCCTACAACAGGCTCTTTTAGGCATAAGCCAATGCACGACTTGCGACACTAGCTCAGTTGTTATGTCAGCTTTGCCAACTTGCCAGTTTTTGACGGGTTTTGATCAAACTGATAGTACACCTGAATCACCTTCCTCAGATAGTAGTACTGAAACTGATACACCTCCAACTAAATCAGGCAGGCCGCTATTGGGTACGTAAATATATTGATATACTCCGTTTTTCCCATACAATCTTTACGTTTTGACTTTGCAAAGTCAAAATACGCAAACATTGAAATTAATTTGTAAACAAGCATGATGATGTTAAAGTAAAATACAATTTTTAGACTCATGAAATACTCGTATTTTCAAAATATCATATTTTTATAAGTTCTAAAATTTATATAACACACATCCATAAAATGGATTATGTTAATGTTTTTGTGACTGTATATTGACAGGCCACAGCAAGTCTGGTAGTGGAGTGGTACTGACATCCAGCAACGTCGTCAAATTAGGCAGCCTGGTGATTGCACTCTTCATGTCCATGGCAGGCATGTAATGTGCATATATGGCGGAGTCCATTGCTAATCACCACTATCATTCTTACTCTTATGTACCCTGTTCTTCAGTCTCCTGAGTTGTGAAATCTCTATTAGTTTTTGTTAGTTGTATGTCCTGAAGTCGATCGTGAATAAAATGGTAGGGGTGTTTAATCAACTATTATGCTTGTTGAGCATTATCTGGTTCCATACCAAAGGTTCAACTATGCAAAATGCTTGGGAGCATCATTTTGTTCTTGTATACTACCATGTTGTTCAGAAATGGTAATCAATACAACCACGATGACAATAATAATAGAAGAAGCAACATTTTATGCTTTAGGGAAAAAAAGAAAAAGAAATATATTGCAAGATTTTAGAATGCTGCTTAATCAATGTATTTGTGTGGAACTATTATTCTAGCAATGAGTGAAGATATAAACATAATTGTTCAAACGTTTCAACCGCAAAAAAGAAATGTTTATCACTTTCATGCGAAATGAACCACTAGGCCAGGAGTCAATGAAGCTTGCCTGGTCATCGCCATCTACGTGAACACGAATTCCATGCATGTTCGAATCATCATCAGGAGAGCTGGAAAAATCCTGAAACACAAACGGATGATTGTATGCGAGGTAAGTGTGCAAAGCTAGCAAAATGCAACAGGAGCCAGCATCAATAAAAACAGCTGAAATTTAGGATGATAAAATTAGAGGAACAAACATGAACAAAACTACTGCCTTGACAAAATGGGATACAGTGTGCTTTTGTGCAATTAAAATTTGAATACTTTTTCATTCGAGGTCGAAGGAATGAGAAGTTGAATCGAGCAAGTGATATTAACACGTACATACCCATCCAAAACTCCCTTTTCTTCCTCAACAGGGTTGTTTTCAATCGGTCACAGTAACAAAAACAGAATTTGCTGTATTTCCTGACCACTACCGGCTGGAATGCAGCATTACTTTGGATAGGCAAGAACCTCATCGCTGCATAGTGCTTCTGATTTTCCTGTTTCATTTGCTCCAGCTTCAAGGTAAGCCTCTCTAAGTTCTCCAGATTCTTTTCTGGGTAGGGGATATTAATCAAAGTACATATTGCTTTCATATTTTACTCATCTTAACATGAACTCGCAAGTTGCAAGTATCTACTGGTTTGAGATAAGCAGCTGCAGGTGAGCAGTTGATGCTTCCTGAGTAGCAGCAAATAGCTCCATTAAGATTCTTTTCCTTTATAAAAAAGCATGTACATTAACTAAAGGGAGGAAAATGTTCAGTAGACGGAAACAGGTAGAGAAATTCAATCCGACCACATAGGCAAGGAAAATACACCTAGTCATAAAAGAAGAAATAAGACAGCAATTACAGGATAGATGGGCATTCAAATCAACAATTGATAAATCAGGCAATTTTTCGGTTTCAGCATGGTAATACTCCTATAAACATATGCTTCAAGGTTAATGGGACAAAATAAAAACAAAGTACATCAATCATTACCCAGGAATTTGGTTCGCCCAATCGTTGCTAGAGAAGTCGGAGTGCAACAGGGTGCAGAAGTTTTGTTTTTTTTTAAAGACAATCAAAGAAATTTACTAGTAATTCTCAATTGAGCTACAGCTACAAATAATCAGTAGATACAAATACAATACAAGAAGGAAACAAAAGCACCCCATCATACTAGCATCAGGCAAGTAACACAACATCCCCATCTTTTAAGAAAGGACACGGAGCTTGAAATCATGTGCTCAACATAAAAACGAGTACAATCTAGCTCCGACACTCTGGATAGACCTTGTTTACAGAGGTCATCCCGTGTCGAATTTGCTGTGCATTATCGCGGTGTTCGTATGGACTGCCATTAGTATGACATACTTTTAACAGCCTGCATATTCCCTCTCACGCCAAACACAGAAAACAACTACAAAAGTCAGAATTAATAAAAGGGCAATCTAGTTTCATGAGCATATTGAGAAGATGAACCAGTTTCGTTGTTCATTTCTGCTTTATTAGCTTGCATCTCTAATCTCAGAATCTAGACACTGGAAATAATGAATTAAAGAGAGAGCAGTGTTCTATGCTATATCACAAATATACCATCAGTATCAAATCTGTATTGAACCATAAATTCCATATGTTCTAAATTTCTAATTTACAAAACCATTTGACAGATCATTTTCTCAGAGCTTTGTTTATATCTACATTAAGAAAAGAGAATCCTTCACCAAAAAAGAAAAGAGAATCAGGGACGGAAAACCGCTTAGAAAACTAGATCAAGTAGCTTCGCACCTTAAGTATGAGCAGTTGCCTCTGTCTCAAATGATATCATAAATATCAAAAATTGCAGAAGTTATCTTCAATAACATATGCCCATCAAACAGAGGAACTGAACCTTCTTCATTTCCCTTTTATCAGCAATACGTTGTGGTTGGTGTATAACATGATCAATATACCAAAAAAGCCATTAGTATGAGAAAACGCTGTTTCAGGGCAATAATCTGGAGGAGAAATGAATAATGATGTATGAACCAACAGTACAGCCATAGAGTGATAGCTAGGGTCCCTGAGAGAAATCTAATGTTCATACCTAAAAAATTTACAGTTTTTTCAATTCTTCCCAAGCTTCTGCATCAGTGAACCATCAACAAAAACAATGAACAAAGACAAGAGAATGACATGCATAAGAAAACCATATAACTGATTGCTGGGTGACAAAACTTATGGTGCCTCCTACAACAAGCTGAGCATGAAACAGTCCTCCTTGGCATTAATAGTCAGAGATCATAATGAATACTCGGTTTCCTTTAAAGATAAATGAATTATTAAGTGCCACATATTGATTTCCCGAGCTTTTTTTGGTAAATGAGTAAGATAGCTTATCATTTAACCAAACGAGCAAGTTACATCAGTTTACTAACATTCACAAAACTGTACAAGGGAGGGGCATACCTTTTAGGAAGGGCTT
Organism: Mesembryanthemum crystallinum; assembly: GCA_030267885.1. Taxonomy (NCBI): domain Eukaryota; kingdom Viridiplantae; phylum Streptophyta; class Magnoliopsida; order Caryophyllales; family Aizoaceae; genus Mesembryanthemum; species Mesembryanthemum crystallinum. Next base: position 10,678 of record BSSO01002339.1, on the reverse strand, counting down.
CCCCAAGCCTTTACAGTTCAAAGAACATAGTTAGAATAGAGATTCTATCCAATTTAAAACACTTTGCTTCTTCCATGTAAAGCATGTGTATCTGGTCTGCAGCTCCCTCTTTAATCCTCTGAGCATAACTCAGGTCTTGTGATCCTGTCATTGCAACTAGCCTCGCTTCTGCATAACCAAATGTGATAAACAAGAGCGGCTAATGCAGCAGAACAGAACGCTCTCCTTGCTTTGCCCCCTTTATATCTTCTATCAATTTTCCTCCACACTTTGTATATATTCTCCCCATCATATCTCACTCCGATTCATTTACACAGCAACATACAGCAAGCATGACTAAAAGCACATGAAAAAATAAATGCTCAAGAGTTTCTTCTGCAGCCCCACATAAGCAGAGCACAGATTGCCTCGACAAATATGCAATTTGTAGAGTCTGCTCTTCAGTCTTCACCTGGAGTCTCTTATGCATTAAAACTTCATTCACCCATTTCACCCATAAATCCACCTAGCTTCTTCTCTCTACAAATCAAATCCCATGAGAAGTTTCTACAAACATCATCAGCTTTTCCATCCCACACAAAGTTTCTACAAACATCATTAATTCTCATCAAAATATATTGAGGCACGATTATAATTGAAGCCCAATAAGAGTGAATACTCATCAACACAGAGTTCACAAGCTACACTCTCCCTGCATAAGAGAGATGCCTAGAACTCCACACCCTTATTCTAATGATCATCTTATCAATAGTGATCTCACATTCATTTTTAGATAGCTTCTTAGAAGAGATTAACATACCAAGATATCCGAATGGAAGAGAGCCTTTCTGGAAATCTGACATATCAACTGCAGTATCACACACGTATTGCTTCACAATGACAAAATACATTGCAGATTTTCCAGAACTTGCCTCCAGACCAGATGCAGCTGAAAAAGTAGCCAATCCTCTCAAGAGCAAAATGATAGATTGAATGTCACCTCTGCAAAATAGTAGCAAATCATCGCCAAAGCACAAGTGAGTGAACTTTAGAGCAGAACATCTCAGATGACATTTGAACTTATCATTATCAGCCACCACATTCAATATCCTAGACAAATATTCCATACAAATAGAAGAGGGGAGATATGGTCACCCTGTCTCAATCCCCTCTTTCCCTCAAGATAGCCATGGAGACTGCCATTCAGTACCATAGAAAACTTAGGGAGTAGATATGCATTTCATGACCCATGCAACAAACTGTGGAGGAAAATTTAATGTCTCTAAGAAAGACCATGACAGGGAGTCATACGCCTTTTTGAGATCTACTTTGACAAGGCAACATGGAGGAAAACTCTTTCTATTGTAATGCTTCACTAAGTCCTGACAGATCATGATATTTTGAGCAATGTTTATCGCCTCAACAAATGTACTTTTAGTAGAAGAGATCAGTTTAGGTAGCACTGGCAGTCTTGCACATAACTGAGCAGCATGCTATTGGCCTGAATTCAGCTACAGTGATAGGGTCTTCTATTTTTGGCACAAGATGATTGCAGTAGAATTAACTTGCCGAGCAGCTTTCCTGTATCAAAGAAATTAAGCACAGCTGCAGTCACATGTTTGCCCACAATATCCCACGAGTCCTTGAAAAATTGGCTGCTAAAGCCATCTGGACCAAGAGATTTGCCACCCTCAATATCAAATATAGCTGCTTTAACATCCTCAGCAGTAAAGGAAACACAGAGTTGTTGCAAATCATTCTCATTTAACACCACCCCTGACTTGACCATTCCCACTTGAAGAGGAGCTACATCCATAGCAGTACCCAACAGACCTTTGTAGAAGTCAACAAAGGCATCAATGACACCATCCAGAGTATTATGAGTAATACCATCTAGAGATTCGATAGTATACACACTGTTACTCCTCCTTCTAGCTCTCAAACAACTATGAAAGTAAGCTGAGTTCAAATCACCCTGTTTTAGCCAATGAACCTTAGCTTTTTGCTTTAAGAAGAGATAGATATGTACCTTGTTTCTCCTGATATTGCTTCACTAACAATTTCTCCTCATCAGCCAGTTGTAAGTTAGCAGGACCAAACTGCAACGCTTGCTGACAGCAATGCAGTTTACCTAAGGCCTCTGTAGCAACAACTTCCACATTCCCAAATGATCTTCTATTCAGCTGTTTTAATACAGGCTTCAATCTCTTGAGTTTTTGTAACCAGTTTATACATAGGGACTCCAGTGCATTCCTCTCTCCAGCTTTGAGCAACAACATCATGAAACTCTTCAGATTTACTTTAGAAGCTCAAATATCTGAATGGTTTAAAGCCTGACTCAATAGAGCTCATAATTTGAATAACTCCAGGGCAGTGATCATAAGTACCTTCATTCAAGAAGTTGGATGACAGGATTTGGAAAGTCATCTACCCAAGCGTCATTCACAAGACCCCTATCAATCTTAGTATAGACTCAGATAACTATCTTATGCACTCCAGATGAAAGTAAGAAGACCTTATTCCGGTAGATGAAAATGCAAGTAAAACCCTCATTTCATTCAAAGGGTCAAAACTTCACCCGTAACCATGTTTAGCTTTTAGGTGGTAGAAAAAAATTCCAGATACAGACACAGTATTCATCATAGTTTTAAAGGAGAATTAAGTTACCAAAAACATTTCATTCACTGAATTCTTTCTAACACTCCCAACTTATTAACATTACAAATTCACAAGAACATCTGGTTAATAATGACAGTAGTCCAGTAACGTAATTGGACAAGGGACCTTTCTTGGACTGAGTAGCAAAGACTTGGGATCTTCGAGAACAAATATCTCGGACACTTATCATCTGTGACCAATATCAAAAACAGTGATTTTTTTCTGTCTGTTCACAGCACAATCCAGCCCACTGCCAGCCATCTCTGTTTCTAAGATACAACTGCTCTAACTCTCAGCAACATCATCATGCCACTATCCCAAATGCAATGTTTGCACCATCAATCATAATAAAGCATATTCAGAATGCAAAACACCAATGTAAATTAGGGGATACAAGGAGTTTACTATTGAGAACTTGCAATTGTGCCAGATCATCCAGTTAAGTGGTTTGTGGAGTTAGATGAATGCTGGTAGAAATTGATCACACCTTAGCTAAGATATATATTTGGATTTCAAAAGTAATAACTTTGTGAATAATAGAGCCACATATTCATCATGGAATCATTTTATAATCGAAAGAAAGAAGAGAAGCTGAACATTTATTTTATCTTAGTGAAGTAAAACTTGTTGATACCTGTAGATATTATACTAATCAAGGGACACATGTTGTCTACTTGTCTAATGTAAGTTAGCATCAGAGTTCCTCGATAATAGTGTACAGCTAATCATGAAGACCCGACCCTCACAAGTAATTAGTCATGAAACCATATCTTGACAATCGCCAGAAGCAATAGCACTAGAGATTACATGTTGCAGGACGGTGCTATGTTACTGCACCACCAAATGAGAGAGTCTGACAGGACATCAATTGGTCAGAATGATTGAGTCACAAGCATGGTGAAACAATGAACCTAACATCCAAAATATCTTGGATTTAGATGGGATGACCCTGATTACCTGAATTCCAACAGTATATAATTGAGAAAGCACCCAAGTGGCCAAGCAGTTTCATCTTGTTCATTTGTGCTTGATGGTTAACATCTCCATCGCTCTTCCTGCAAATGGCAACAGAAACACTATCCAATATAAGCAAATGCCTCAAGCAGACCTAACTTCACCTTTTTTCCATGATTCATTACTCCTCCATCTCACCTCCTTCCCCACTAACGTACACACTCAGAGAAAAAAAAAAAAAAAAAAAAAAAAAGAAAAAAAAAAAAGAAAAAAAAAAAGAAAAGGAAATATTAGAAGAACAGAAACCTCAACTGGGAAAGTAAGGGCTTGGAAAAATCCCACCACTTCTTGATTGGTTCACACTTCACTGTAGAGATCTTTAGACCCCCAAAGCTCAACCTCTGTCATATCAAAAGAATTGCTGACAGTGCAATAAAGTTCCTAATAACACATACTAATTCCTGTCACCATCAGTTCAATCCACATAAGAGCAAAAGTGCAACAAGAGAATCAAGATATATCCTTCTGTGTGTGATCGCAATGAGTTGCTAATGTCCATGATATTATCTACATGTAGCTGTGCCAGTAGAATGACCATTATGTGCATTAACTGAAATCAGATATGACATCATGGTCAAAAGCCCAATTTATGCAAATCGATAGATGCTAGCTACTTTTACACTATGTTCTAGACTCTGCTCAGCTGAATGTCTGTATGAATTGAAAATACTCACATTAGGATTCAACCTGTGTGTTAACACTTAAAAAGCTCCACATCATTAAAACTTTACAAAGATACACTTTCTAGACTTGCTTGAGAGATTGTAACACTGCACTTCTCAACAAAAACGAACATATTACCCACAGATCCAATTCTTTGCAGCGCCCTCCTGCAAGAAACTTCTGCAGGAAAAGGGAAGCCACGGGTGAAACAAACTCCAAGCCAGTTCTAGGTATACTAGTTAAACAGAAAGGTGCACTGGGCACGAAACTGTTGCATACACGAACCAAAGAGACGCAAGAGCCAGCACAAAATCAATGAGCTGCCACAGAGATAAATAGGTTATAAGTAAAGGGTAAGGGATGTGGGCGTGTGGCCTCATATGACCTTTGACAGCCCCAAGCCACTGTTTTACAGAATCGGACAGGAACATTGTTGCAAAAACACAGGAAAACACAACACTGTCAATATGCCTACCCTTTCGAACACCTTCTTGCCTGCACAAGGTAGTGTATTGGAATTACCATATTCCTACCAATAGAAAACAAGAAAATCTGAACCAGGAGACATTGCAACTCAAGTCTTAGAGCCAAGATATCACAAAACCAATCAATTAATTGAAGTATCATGCTCAGAGATAAAGTTAAGACCCCTGGCTACAATTGTAATGACCATAACCATAACCAGCAGCAGCCTAACATATACTCTTTCCTCTGCCTCTCTTTCTTACTTTCTTTCTTTATGAAACCGCCCTAGATCTGGGCAAGAGCAAGACCTATTAGCAAATGGTATGCTCCCCAACTCTATGCTATACTTTCTAGGAACCAGTGGTACATGCTAAATCTCTTAGCAGAGAAGAACTATTGTTTCGCGAATGCACCAGTCTAGGATAAAAGAACCCGAATTTAAAGAAACAAAGGGATGGGGAATTTTTTTTTTGGCTTTCAGCAACCTCAATAACCTAAACATCGTCTACAAGACTTCATCATAAGCTCATCCAACACATTCTTCAGTCAGGGCAACCAAAGGCTTCTCCTTAGTACTAGTACAGCCAGCATCCCACTTCAGCAACCAACCGTGAACTAAGACTCACATCAACGCTTCCAGCACTCCCACAAGACTATCACATGTGAAGGAAAACAAAGCACCTTGCTCACTAAACCGAAACATTACAACAACTAACATACAAACAAGTAAAATGCAGAAGCATTACAAAAAAAAGAAACTGCAGCTCCAGAATGTAGAAACAAGTACCATATTGAAGGACATGTAAAACTGATAAGGTATTCAGCAACATCTTGTCCAAATTAGTAAGGCTATGAAGGAATTGCATTTGACTTCCTTCAACCAAAACATATAAAATCAAAGTGTGCTTGCTGCCCTGCAGAACCCCTCGCAAAGGAATTCTCATGATCTCAACATCAGCAGCTTGAGCAATATTCTGGAATGCAAGAGCATATGCGAAATCATCCACACATAAATATAGTAATCAACACAAAATAATAGAGTGAACACAAATCATCCACACATAAATATAGTAATCAACAGATGATAAACTGATAGAAGTGGACACAAATTACTAGAGAAACGGAAAGAAAAACTTTGATTCACAAGAACTTTTGATGTTCATAGTAACCACACAACAGACATTGAAACTTAAAACTAAATAGGACACCTTTATTCACAACCAACTGAAATAAAAACCGAGTTCATCCAAACTCCCTAGATAGAAACTTCACACATGATAGAGACTTCAACCAAAAGCCAAAATGGCTTCCCAAACAACCAGACCATGCAACATCAACAGCTTAGAAACCACCACGGAGGCGGAGGACAAGGTGGAGGGTGGACTCCTTTTGGATATTGTAGTCAGCCAAGGTGCGCCCGTCCTCAAGTTGCTTCCCAGCAAAGATCAACCTCTGCTGGTCTGGCGGGATCCCCTCCTTGTCCTGGATCTTAGCCTTGACATTGTCAATTGTGTCCGAGCTCTCAACCTCCAGGGTGATGGTCTTGCCAGTCAAGGTCTTCACAAAGATCTGCATACCTCCCCTCAAACGGAGCACCAAGTGGAGAGTGGACTCCTTTTGGATGTTGTAATCCGCCAGGGTCCTCCCATCCTCGAGCTGCTTGCCGGCAAAGATCAACCTCTGCTGGTCTGGGGGAATGCCTTCCTTGTCCTGGATCTTCGCCTTGACATTGTCGATGGTGTCAGAGCTCTCGACCTCCAAGGTGATGGTCTTCCCTGTCAGGGTCTTGACAAAGATCTGCATGCCTCCCCTCAAACGAAGGACCAAATGGAGGGTGGACTCCTTCTGAATGTTGTAGTCAGCAAGGGTTCGTCCATCTTCCAACTGCTTACCAGCAAAGATAAGCCTCTGCTGGTCTGGGGGGATACCTTCCTTGTCCTGGATCTTAGCCTTCACATTGTCAATGGTGTCCGAGCTCTCAACCTCCAAAGTGATGGTCTTGCCGGTCAAAGTCTTAACAAAGATCTGCATACCACCACGAAGTCGGAGGACCAAGTGGAGGGTGGACTCCTTCTGGATGTTGTAGTCCGCAAGAGTTCGACCATCCTCAAGTTGCTTTCCGGCGAAGATCAACCTCTGCTGGTCTGGGGGAATTCCTTCCTTATCCTGGATTTTAGCCTTCACGTTGTCAATGGTGTCGGAGCTCTCAACCTCAAGGGTGATAGTCTTTCCAGTAAGGGTCTTGACAAAGATCTGCATACCTCCCCTGAGCCTGAGCACAAGGTGGAGGGTGGATTCTTTCTGGATGTTGTAGTCAGCGAGTGTTCGGCCATCTTCGAGCTGCTTTCCGGCAAAGATCAACCTCTGCTGGTCTGGGGGGATTCCTTCCTTGTCTTGAATCTTAGCCTTGACATTGTCAATAGTGTCAGAGCTCTCGACCTCGAGAGTAATTGTCTTTCCGGTAAGGGTCTTGACGAAGATCTGCATGCCTCCCCTGAGCCTGAGCACAAGGTGGAGGGTGGACTCCTTCTGGATGTTGTAGTCAGCAAGAGTTCGGCCGTCCTCAAGTTGCTTTCCGGCGAAGATCAGCCTTTGCTGGTCTGGGGGAATGCCCTCCTTGTCTTGGATCTTGGCCTTGACGTTGTCAATGGTGTCAGAGCTCTCGACCTCAAGAGTGATGGTCTTGCCGGTGAGAGTCTTCACGAAGATTTGCATACCTCCCCTGAGCCTGAGGACAAGGTGAAGGGTTGACTCCTTTTGGATGTTGTAGTCGGCAAGGGTACGGCCGTCTTCAAGTTGCTTGCCGGCAAAGATCAAACGCTGCTGGTCTGGGGGAATTCCCTCCTTGTCTTGGATCTTTGCCTTAACGTTGTCGATGGTGTCGGAACTCTCGACCTCGAGAGTGATGGTCTTGCCGGTGAGGGTCTTGACGAAGATTTGCATCTGATAAATTCAGAAACACGAATTAATAACCGAAACAGATAATTGATTGGAAAAAAAAAATACTGAACAGATTTGAAAAATAAAATCAACGAACCAAACCCTAGAGTGAAATTATTTTGATCTCGACCTAATCGACTCAGATCTGAGTTAAAAATATAATTCAACGACCTTAATCAAAAATCCAGAAACGAAACACGAAATTCAAGCTCAAGAACATCAATTTAAATAAAATTAGATAATCGATTGAAGACATATAAAATTTCATTGATTAGGTTTCAAAGCTAACATCAGAGAACCAAAGCCTAAGACATGATTTCCTTGATCTCGACCTAATCAACTCAGATCTGAGGACGAAAGCATGATTGAAACTCGTGATCAAAATTTCAGAAACGAAAACAAAAAAACGACCTTGAAAACTTAAATTTAAACGAAATTTAAACTCGATCCGATGATCACATCAACCAGAACTTTCAAAAAGAGAGCAAGAATCGAATTAACAAACTAAATTGAACAATCGACCAATAAGGTCTAAATTTTCACAATTTCGATCTAAAAATCTTCGATTAATCAAAATTCAACTCAAAAACACCTAATCGCTAATGAGACGAAACGACTTTCAAAAAGTATATGAATTCAACAGTCTCGCATCAAGATTCAACAAGAATAAACACACAAAGAAACGCATAAAATCAAAGAACATGAGAGAAAAAGGAGATGATGAATACCTTGAGAGAGAAACTTGAGACCTTCGAAACGAGATTTGAGAATTTAGCTTTGAGATTGAGAGAGAAAGATGAGGAGCGATTGAAGAACCGATCAGATGTGTGAAGAATGAGAAAACCCTAGCAAGGGAGGTCCCTATTTAAAGAACAATAGACCGACTTAATCAACAAAAATCACCCAACCACCAACCACTCATATCACGCCACGTGTATTTATGACGTGGGGGTGGCCAACTCTCACACGGCAAAGGCTACCTTTCCTAAAAATATGAAGAAGCGGTTCAACGAACAACGTAGATCCTTACGATATCAAAATTGTGAGATCTTATAAAGTACACGCGGTTTCACGGTTCTTATTGTGTGGTCTTTGATCAAACGGTTTTAAGTAAGTGATGAGTTGGTGATTGGTAATCTAACGGTTTAAAAGTGCGGTCGGGTGGTATCTGGACATATTTGTCTAGTGGTGGAACATTTAACGTTTGTTAGGTCACCGTTATCTTTGCCGTCACGTAACGGTTTGGTTTTAAGGGGTGCTCTAGTAGAGATTGTTTTTTTCCTCCAATTAGGTCTAATTAAAGTCCATTGGATTTGTATTATTTTGCAATCTTGTGTTGATTTTTCTACATTTAAAATCATTTAAGGTAATTATAATATCAGTCAATTAAGATGATTATCTAATTTTATATTACATTTATTATTAGTTGATGAGGATGATGACACATTGGATTTGAGTTGAACTCAAGTTTGATTTTACTTAGGTCCAAATCTTTTCGAAATATGGATTTCTTTGTTCCGAATTCACATTGAATGTTTTTTTATCAAATCGAGCCTAATCTGAATTGTATTTATCCTATGGTTATATTCATTTCATATTATTTTGTTGATATTTATTGTTGATTATTATTTTTTGTTAATTTTATTAAACTTTGTTGATTTTTTTATTCTACTATTTTTATTTTTTGTTGCTTCTACTGATTTTTGCTAATTTTTGTTGATTTGATCTATTTTGCTGAGCAACTTTGCCAATTTTTATTGATTTTTTCTGACTCTGTTGATTCTATAGACTTTTGTTGATTTTTAATAGCACTACTAATTTTGTTAATTTTTGCTGATGAAATCAATCCAAAATAACAAAAATAAGTTGGGAAGAACTAAAGCCTTAACCGTTGATTATGGAAATAGGGAGGAAACAAGTGGGGATGATGACCCCGTCAAGTCTAACGTCACCGTCACTTTCGGAATTTTTTAATTTTATTTTTTGTTTTTGGGACTGAGTGGAGCTTTCTCTTTCGGATCATATGTAGTTGCCAATTATTAGCCATCCAATAAAATATTGCTGAAACTTTTCTTTTTAAATTGTTTATGGTTTTCTTTTTGCCTTTTTTAGGATAATGTTTATCTTTTGTCCACCCTTTAGATAATTCCTTTCTTTGCCGGCTTAATTCAAAAGCTTAAGTTTTCTCCACAAAAAAAAAAAAAAAAAAAAAAAAGCCTAAGAGAGCAAAGATAAAATAAACAAATTTATTTTAGGGGCTTTTTGGGTATCAGACCAATCAATTTTGGGTCGTTGAATTGGACCTAAACAAAAATTTCTTTGATGCTGTAGTTCAAGAAGATACTGCATTTACAAACTATTAGGCTGGTTTTACTTGTATCGTGTTTTAGATATTTGGATCCTTTGTTTCCTTACTTCAATGTTAATATTGAGACCCTGTTCGGGGTGGCATTTTTGATTTTGAAAAATTTTCAACTCTTTGTAAAAATTTAATTTAAAATTGATTTTTTTTGTACTTATAGTTCACTGCTTCATTTTCAAAACTGACAACAGAAAACTGAAAATCAAAAAAAATGGTTTCCAAAAATTGGTTTTGAGTTTTCACATAAATTGAAAATTGGCAACTAGCAACCACTCTAAACAGACCCTGAATTAGTGGTTGTTGGTTTATATAGGAAGTTAACATATCAAAAAATTGGGTATTTTGCGGGGAACCCCCTTATATATAGGGTTTTTTGTGAAGTCCCCCTTATAAAATGTTTTTGGTGGGGAACCACCTTTTAAAAAATTTCCGTCCTATTGGTCCCCCCTTACTCTTTTTTCCGGCCAAAAAATGCTGTTTTTTCCCCATTTTGCCCCTCATGTATGTTTTTTAACCTATTTTCTTTCGATTTTCATATTTTCTTTTCCTTTATATTTTTCACCAAAAAATCTTTGCCCCCTCTTATAATTTATGGTC
>BSSO01002338.1:0-19657 GCA_030267885.1 Mesembryanthemum crystallinum | reverse complement strand
ATTTCCGCCATACCTCTTCTTCTCTTACAAGTTGTTTTAAAAAAAAAGTAGATTGAAAGTTGAAAATGTCAAAGTGGTCCTCGTCAAAATTTGAAAAACTTGTTTTGCATGCACTTTTTGGCTCACAAATCCATACGATTAGTCTTGGCTCATGCAAACAATATGCATAGGTTTCAAACAGATCATGCAATGCATTAGTCACATAATTGAATAGTTTGATTGACTCTTTGAGAAAAACATAGGGTAAATCCCAAGAGTGTATGCATACGCATGGGTGGGTTCAAAATCCCATATAGTACTATATAGTAATTAAGTACTATAATTCCATATATAAATGCGCCTTATATGTTGGGGATCTAATTATTATTTTATTAATTTATTTATTTAAAGTTCCACTTGCTTGCATGGCTTTAGGGGAAGACAATATATACTAAACATACTATAATTCAATAAAAAGTGCTGGCTTGCTATCCTTTTTGTTCCCCATTGCATGGCATTGAACCTTCCTTCCTATATAATATCGATCTTGATCGATGTGATTGTGAAATTTAATGCTCTATATATGTATATGTTATAGGGGAAAAATAAAGGTCAAACACTTTATCTTATTAGAAACTGAAATTAATAATCGCACTTTCTACCCTTAAAAAGGAGTTGATTAGTTAATTAATTAAATGCACCCTATATAGATATGATATATAAATCTATGCTCAATAAATAATTTGCCTGTAAAAAGAATAAATATGTAGTAACATATAATTTGTGGGGGGTTGAAGTTAGTTAGTGTTGAGACCTGAGTTCAATATGTGGAGGATATGAGGATGGATTACGGGATGACAAATACAAGAGATCGACTAGGGAAGTGAGAACATTACGAAGAAGAAGACTCATAGAAGTATTAACATTGATCAATAAAGTCAATTTGATTGTATGCTTAAAAGAAGGAGTGGTACGTCGTTTGTGTCATATTATGGGATATGAGTCATATGACCAATGTGAAGAAACAATAATTACCTTACAACGTAATAACAAGGTCGTGGTAAAAGTGAAGATATTAGCTAGCGAGTTGAGAGATCTAGCTAGATATGTGATGAAAGGACTTGAAAACTGGTTAAGATAAGATGCATTATTCCAAAATTTTATTTTTTTGTTTAATTTTACAAGTTTATTATCTCAATACAATTTATTTAAAAATTCAATTCATCCCGTAGTTCCATATTTTTCTACTCATATATTTGCAAGTTAAAGGTAAATTCCACTTGTGAGTACAGTAGTGAGATGTAGTTGCAGCAATTTCAATTACAGCAAAACCAATAGAGTACTATTAATATGCATTGGGATCTGAGATCGTTGACCCCTAATAATTGACCATGCAGGCTTAGCTTAGCTTGATCCAAAGAAACTGGTGGTCTAATTTAATGAGCTACAACATCACTATAGTAGCAGTAGCAGTAGTATATCCTCTCAAAGCTTTGATTATTTTCATTACCAGATCGAAAATATCCCAAGTTTCGAGGATGAAGATTCACTATAGATATAGAGTTTGATCATCGATCATATTATTAGTTTAATTCTTTACGTCACAATCTCATTGCTAAATCGTGTACATGTAGTAATTAGAGGCTAAGAGCACGTAGCATGTGCTTTCCTGTCACATGCATGTCTTATTAATTCCTGGCTAAGGCCTTTTTCTTTGATGTCGTTAACATTCATCTTGCATACACTTGGTTTATTGTATACAGGCTATAGTAGTATTATGGGCGCACGTAAGTAAGAGATGATCATGACACTCATATCCCCTAGCAACCTTAAATTTTATTATATACGTACGGTAATTTTTTGGGATGACATTATATGACATCTCACATAATGCGGTCAGCAATATATCTTCAAGTGGTAAAGATAGATTCAAGATTAGAATTTCACCCATCACTGTCGGTTGCCAGTGGTCTAGACAGGGCAACGAGAAGCGGAGGAGAGAAAGAGGATAATCAAAGTAGTGCTTGAGATCTGAGATGTGTATTGAATTGTTTTGAAAATACACTATCTTAAAATTGTGAAGAAAACATAGAGAAATGCTTCATTTGTTCCACTATGTTCGCGTCATTTTCCAATTTATTTGTAGTAAATTAAGAATGCTACTTAAAGAGACAAAAATTTGATTATATTTTAGGGCATAGTAACATGCTTTTCATAGGCTACCTAAAAGTATATCGTAATGAGTAATTAGAATGAGTAGTATGATGAGGATAATTTTTGTTCTAACAACACCGAATGAATTTTAAAAAAAAAAAAATAGAAAAAAAAAAATCAATCTTTAGGGGCATTTTACATATTGCTTTAGACTTTCTCTTGGTTTATGGTAAATTGACTTATTCATTTATCATATATACATTTAGGTGGAGTAAGATGTGTAAAAGCCTATACTATTTGTGCATTAGACATTTGTGTGGCAAAATCATGTTGCAAGAAATTGACATTTTTTTGATTTACTTTTTTGTGCATGGTCAAGCTAATGGATATGAATCAAAAGTTGGGCAAAGGGAGAAGAAACAAAAGAAAGAAGTAGTCAACAAGTCCACAAAATTACAAATATTTTACTAACAATATCAGTTGTCCCATGTGAAGATGAGCTTCTAAGATTCAACATGGTTGTCAAACTCAAAGGTAGGAAAGCCAGCCAATTGGTGGCAAGCAATGTGCATCCATTGACCTTATTTAAGCTTTCCATATATCCCCATTTCTCACACAAAAGACCACCTTAATAATAATAATAATAATAATAATAATAATAATAATAATAATAATAATAATAATAATAATAAAGCACCTTCCAACCTTTCCCAAACAATTTTTCTTGAATTTTTAAAATTTCTTCAAGTGTGGGATACTTCATTACCCAACTAGATTATTGCCCATGTTGCATAAAATTAAGGGGGACATCAAATTGACTAAATATTTCTAGTTAGTACTAGTAATATAATGTAAGATAAGTGATGTATATTTCATAATAATGTACATCAAAAGTCAACTAATCATCACATATATTTTTCATGATAAATCTAAAAGAAATTGGGTGTTAAAGAGTTTTTTTCGTTTGATAAATTGTCTCAACTGATTTGACCATTTCAGACAGAAACTATATGGTATGGCATGATTCAAAACAACGATCGAACTAAGTATTGTCATAGGTATAAGAAAGTTCCAGGAAGGGTGCTTATTAAGACTTAATAGTGTTGTTTATAATTGAATGAAATTATCATGATTAGAATTTGAGGCAAATATATTATTGTAACCAATTGACAAAAAGAAAATAAGGATGTTAGTAAAGAGGGAAATAATTAAAAAGAAGACAAAGAAAGAGAGTGATACAAAGGAAAAGGCACAAGCAAAGAAAGAGTGTTGTCATAAATAAACTAGGTCATGTTGCATGTATATATAGTCATTGAAAAAAAAAATGAAAAATGCATTTAGAAGCGAGCTAGTCCTGGTGTAGTGGTGTTACAGTCTAGCAGAATCGAATTAATTATTAGTAATTGTAAAAGGAAATTTTTAGTTTTATTTAGATTTTTCAATTGTTAGGAATTTTTGTCATTATAAATACTGTTTGGATCATTAGTAATTTCTCCATCCCATAATAAATAAATAAATAAACAATTACTTATAAGAGCAGTAAAAAAAAGAAAGAAAAAAACACCTAGCAAATCATGTCCTATATGCTAGCAAAAGAAAGGACAAACAAACTCTAAAAAGAGTTGCAAAACGTTATTCCAACAATATCATTCATCACCCTCATATGATGATATGAGTATAAATTGCACTCTGTTTATGCAAAATCAAACCATATGCAGACCGGATACTCTAGTTACTTTCATTCCAGAAAATCAAGATAGTATGAATTTCATTTTCAAGGTTGCCTCGTATGAATATTTTATTTATTAATTTTATTATGACTGTTTCATTATATAATGTACCTCATAAATTTATATGAGGCAGCAGCACCTTGTTGAACGAGAAGTGATACTTATCGATAAAAAAAATGTGATGTTTTTTAACACTTATAATACCAGGCCACTCGTATTTCTGGACCAAGAAGTGATGTTTTTATCATCGCACCAAGCAACTAACGTCCATAAAAGAAAACAACGGTTAGGTCGTTGGTTGACGAATCACTTTGTACTTATGTTGTTGTAGAAAAAAATAAAATAATATTGAAAGATATGTTTGTTAGAGACAAATGAGATAGAGGAAGGTTTTTATTTTTAGCATCAAAGTTAAATAAACAAACTTGAATATTTTGGACCTTTTAACTTGAATATATAGCTAGCTAATTTCACAAACAAATGAGGATAAGAAGCGATAAATGAGAAAATGAATTTAATAAAATTAAAAATTAAGCTAATTAAGACGTTTAAGCATTGGTTTTGAAGGAATTGCGACTATAAATTCATAAAATTATATCGACCTTATGACTTTTGTTAGATTCTGGCTGCTGGAGCTTGCGAATAAGCTGTAATAATAATGTTTACAATATTGAATTGAACTAGGTCAATGGTTTTGATCAAGCATTGAATTTGAGCTTATTTTAAACTAACACTAACACTAACACATATGGGAACAACATTTATATTATTTTATGTGCATTATATGTTCACTTCAAGTAAGATATGCTTTTTCATACTAGTACTAGTATTCAATTGCTGTACTCAATGACAGATGCTGATCTAATATTATTAGATTTGACATTATTGGCCTTATCATTAACTTGTCCTAAAACTGCGGATCATAATCAAAATTATTATAATAATAATAGCAATACATCATATGATACATGTAAGTATACGAAGGTTTACAAGTTACCAAACATACAAGTTACCAGGAAGCTAAGGTATATTCATTTCATCGTTCAGTTTTATATACAATATTTTGAAAGTTTTTACTAATTAAACTAGAGCATGAATGAATATACCATTGAGATTGCTTAGATTGGTTTGATCTATCTCCTAGTCAATTTGTGAAATCGGTAAAGGTATATCCTTGAATTTAATCTTCAAATTTGGTGGAACCACTTAGAACTAATGTCTTTTGTCATTTCAATTTAATCGTGCTGAATTTAACAAAACTGAACGTGATGTGAATGAAATATAATATGTAAGAGAATATGTAAGTTGTCGAACTGGACAATGAAATGAATATGGTCTAAGTATCCACTTCGAGCAAGTAAGCTCACGTATAATATTGATTGGATCAAACCGTTAAATAGATCCTGCAGAGGAATCCATGCCAATTGTAGTTCTATATTACAAGGAGAAAAACAAAATAGACTTAAATCTTAATCTTTGTTTGAAAAATAAGATGCTTGTGCCCAAATGGTTTAAAATCCACAAAATTCTTGCTAATTGGTTTGATTTTATGCATGTTCGTACTTTCTCCTTCCTGACTAACACTAAAGCCCCCAATATCTGGTGAAGTATTGAATTTATAGGCGGATCTAGAACAATAACAATGTGGATGCAAAATAAAATTTTAAGAGAACAAACAATGGTACATATTACTCCCTCTATTTTTGAAAAATCTTGACGCCCTGATTTTGCACGGTCTTCAATACGACACTTTGACTATGAATAATTGTATTTATATAAACTCGAAAACTTATACAATTTTGATTTTTTGAAAATACTATTTAAGATGAATCCAAAAATATTATTTTTACTTTGAAAATCATTATACTTTTTTATATATCAATGGTCAAAGTTTTCAAAGTTTGACTTTGTCAAGCCCCAAATGACTATATGGGTATTTTTAATGACCACAATTGGACAATTTGGTATATAAAAAATCTCCGGTGACATATAGGTATTTAAAACGAGCACCGGCAACCAATATGGTATTTTAAAATGAAATACGTGTCATATTCCCCCCAAAGTACACCGGAATGTACAGGTTCTAAGTATTTGTTTCATTTAAAATGTATCTATATGCCATATAATTGTATTTTACTCGTCTTTTGTGTGGTATTTCCCCATTTAAGAGCTATTTAAAGAGCTGTTAAATGGAGAAATACACAACTCATGACAGGAAAATGGCCCTTGAATGGGGAAATACCTCACAAAATACGACACAAAATACAATTATATGGCATATAAATACGTTTTAAATGAAACAAATACCGAGATTCTATATTCCGACGTACTTTTGGGGGAATATGACACATATTTCATTTTAAAATATCATATTGGTTGCCGGTGTTCATTTTAAATACCTATATGTCACCGAAAATTTTTTATATACCAAATTGTCCACTTGTGGTCGCTAAATATAACCATATAGTCATTTGGGGTTTTATCAAGTTTTCGAATAATGTGGTGCAAACTGCAAATGACCCTCGTACTCCGGTCTGGATCCGCCACATAATTGTATTCACTGGACCATTATCTTCATCTTTCCTCCATTGATTGCATTTATTATTAGCATGATCCCAATCTTTCTTTTTTTTTTTTTTTTTTATATAATCAAAAGAAGGGGAGGGTGCGACCACCTATAACTCGGCCTAGTTGGGCGTTACCATACTAGCCCCCCGCGCTGTGAAATGTTCGGTTTGAGCCATAACTGCTTCTCAGAGAGAGGGAGCCCGTCACCACAACACACACAAGTGCTAGTGATTTGAACGAACTGTCCTGATAATCTCATGGGGGCGACCACCTATTAGCATGATCCCAATCTTTCTAACAAAACCAAAGTATGGTTGATTTTTGTCCAATCCTTGACCTCTACTTAAAACTCTACTTACTGAGCCAAAAAAAACTTAAAACTCTACTTAAAATCAACAATTGGGCCTGTATTGGGTCCAACAGTACAAAATGGCTCAAGGCATTAGCCCATCAGTGATCAACCTAGTTTTAACCAACAGTTTATAAGTGATTGGGCCAAATCGGGTTTCAAGCCCAATATTGGGCCGGCATGGATCTCTTATATACAATTCGGGCCTGGCTTTGACGAATGCTTCAAGAATCAAGCAGTTTACTTTGTTTGTTTTTGTGTTTAAATTTTGTTTTATTGATTATTGATGGATTATAACTTAAAATACTTATCTTACATGTAATGTCCACAAATTATATAATCCTTGTTGGTGATTCTCTTATTGGCTGATTTGATCATTACATTTGAAATATTATCACCATGCCAAGGATAAAATGGTGGATCCCATAATAATATCTTTAATTATTACCGTATAAATTATAAATTAGCCAAATATTAAATAACTTAGTTGGTAAAGTATGGGGTAAGTATAGTAGTAGTAGGAGGTGGATATTACCATATACCTGTCCCAAATAGCGTGGTTATAGAGGAGGATTAGGTGGGTGGTAGGACGTGGAGGGATTTCAAAAGTGTCATTTATCGTAGGTAATGGGGCGATGTGAATTCGGCAATTTTTACCCATTCATGGTCTATGTAAAAGATTATGTTGGGTCCAATCCATTCCCA
Source organism: Mesembryanthemum crystallinum (assembly GCA_030267885.1). Lineage (NCBI taxonomy): Eukaryota > Viridiplantae > Streptophyta > Magnoliopsida > Caryophyllales > Aizoaceae > Mesembryanthemum > Mesembryanthemum crystallinum. Next base: position 12,172 of record BSSO01002338.1, on the reverse strand, counting down.
ACCTTAAATATTTGGAAAATGGAACTTGGAGTATGAAAATAAACTAACAAAAATGGCTATTTCATGAAAGATATCATACATATTTAAATGAAATCTTACCTTATACTACATTACATAGATAAAATAGGAAACTATAAACCATAATTCAATAATTAAGATCAAGTTTCTAACTTTAACAATCTCATAAACTCATCTTCCAACTTTAATTTGTTCAAATAAGGCAATACAATAGTAAAAGCTTTTCTTTGATTCATACTAGTTTTGGCCCGTGCTATTGCACTGGTCTGATTAGAAAACTGAAAATAAAGAAAATCTCTAATTCAATAGTTATGTTGATTTAATTTTTATGTTTTGGAAATATGTTTTGAGATGAAAGTGGAGCAACAAAAACCCTAACACGATTTGTTATTTTATTTTTAAATAACCGAAGTGAAGAAACCGACTGTTCATAAGTTTGGATTCAATTGTTTATGCCGATTAAATGTTAATTTCTTAAATGGTTTTGAATCTCATTCATTTATTTCACGTTTCCGCAACTTTTAAAATCCAATGCAATATAATTAATTTCTCGTAAAGAAGTTGAGTTTTAAGTCAGTTAAACTGTCAATGATCTCTCTCTCTCTCTCTCTCTCCTCAATTTAAACGAAGCTCAAAAAGTTTTGCAGAGTTGAGTTCTCTATGTGTCAGGTTTCTTTTGGAGTATCCCTTTTTCATTTTTTCTTATTTTTTTGAAATCCAAATCAAGCCGTCCATTTCTTCTTTTTTTTTTCTATACGAAATTGTAGAATAAATAAATCTCATAAATCATTTTGATGTCTCCTAATTGTTCCCAAATCCCTATTCTTTATAGTCTCTTAATTGCTCTAGTAGTTAGTGCCTTGGATTTTTAATCCCTTACTATGTTACGGGTTAAAATTAAATCAAATAAATAAGCAAAATTAGTTAAATATATGCTTTAGGATCGTATTTCCAACTTTGTTAATAACCTTGGAGCCAAATCTTTATACTCTCCCATCTATTGGAGCCAATTGTTTGCCAAGAGTATTAAAGTTTTGTTCTTCATTTGAAAAGAGTAAGGCTATGTTCTCTTCATGTGATTTTTGTTGATTTCAACATAAATCAGTAAAATCAACAAAAATTAACAAAAATCAACAAAGTCGCTCTCTGCCGAATCTAACGAATCAACAAAAATCAGTAAAATCAACAAAAATCAATAAAAATCAGTAAAATCAACAAAAATCGACGAAAATCAACAAAAATAAATAATCAACAATAAATATCAACAAAAATCACATAAAGAGAACATAGCCTAACACATCTAATGATAGGGATATTGTAAAGAACTATACAAATTGATTAGTTGTGGTTTTTTTACCTTTTCTTTTTTGGGGTGCATTAGCTGATGAATTTTAGTATGTTTCCATATTTATTGTTTTTACATTATTCATGTGATTGCCAATGTATATTTTCTAAACTTTGTTTTATTTATTTATTTAAATTTGTGATATTTTTACTACTTTTTTTTACTGTCTTACAATTTGGCAAATACTCTATTATTGCCTTTTTGGTTAACTTGCTAATGTATCATATTATTGAATCTTACCAAGATTTTAGTTTGTATGATAGCAACTTTCCATTTTTCATCCCTTTCTAATCTCAATTATTCGACACTAATTTTCTTTCCTATTTAATTCAAATTTGAATGTAAATTAGGTGGGAATGCATGAGAGGTCAAGAATTGGAATTTGGACGCCTCACATTCATCCACCTACATTCAATTAATATATAATAAGTATAGACCTACATTCAATTGATATATAGTATAGACCTACATTCAATTAATATATAGTATAGATTAACATATACTAAAGATTAGATGATTTATTAGAGTATATTTTAGGTAAGAAAATTCAAGATTATAGTTGAGGGCAAATCATTTTCAACCCGAACTACTCCAATTTGACCCATCCAAAAGACGTGCGGATTCAATATGTCCGTATCTTGACAAATTTCCTTCCACTTTGCATATCATATGAACCGTTGATTTTATTTTTATTTTATTTTGAGGGGACCGTTGAATTTAATAATCATAATCAAAAAATCCGATTCTGCTCTGAGTCAGCAATTTCCCTAATTTCTGACAAAAATCATGATCCAACGGTCAGGATTACCTAGAAATCAAACTCACACCATCGATCCGCGACACGAGTAAGAGCGTCACAGTAGTACACTCAAATTGAAAAACCCCAATATAAGAAGTCCTTGTTGCTGGGTTACTGTGACAGGCTCTCCTTGAAACAGAGAGAGAGAGAGAGAGAGAGCGAGTGATTGAATTTGCGAGAAACTCGAAATCTACTAAAACTGATCATGTCTGGAATTCGGATTTGCAGAGAAATGAGGGCTAGGGCTCCCAAAACGGCTCTCAATTGGCTTGGTTCTAACTTTTCCAGGTACCAAAAGCTTTTAATTTGGGATCAATGTGATGTAATTGACATCTGGGTTTTGATTTTAATGCGTTTTGGTGTTCTGGGTCTGATTTATTTGAGAAAAATGCATATGGGTTTTTGTGGGTTTCTTGAATTGATGAAGGATTGAGTTGATCGGCAAATCTATGAGTAATCTAGTGGGTTATGGATGTATGAAATGTTCCTTCTTTGTTGTTCTTACTCTTTATATCAAGGGTTGCATCAATCTTGCTACTAATGAATGCTAAAGTTTTAGTCTTGCTAGTTTTGGGATGTAAAGCTTCAATTTTTGTTCAGTTGGCATTAATACAACACCCTTGATTACTTAATAAATACAACACCCCCTAAAAAAAAATAAGACAATATTACCCTCTGACAATGAAACCGGAGTTGTGCAGGCTTCTAAAGTTGGGCCTAAAAATCAGGCGCAGGCTTACGTAATCTGTGCCCTAATCAAGTGTGAAGTTATCTCTCATCTTCATCTGGGTCGATCTCTTTTCCTAAATGAACCGATTGGCGATTGTTAGCTCTATGTCTCTCTCTTCAATCATGGGGGAGGCAGGGAGGTCTTCAGATTCACACCATAAATCCTATTTCAAGGAGTTAATTTTAGGTTTAAATACAACCCTTGATACAATTACAACACCCTAGTCAGTAACTACGTAATTACACTTGGAGAAGATTATTAGCTCTAGTTCGCTGCATGCCTGTGATCATTATTGGTTAGTAGATACTTCATAGTTTTAGGTTTTGAGAAATGTAGATTGACTGACTAATGATTGAAATTGTTTGATCTCTGGGTGATTCCTGCGCCTTCGGATCACGAATGTGATATCATATCATTATATGGAGCAGCTTGTTGGTTGATTCTAACTGTGTTCTGTCATTACTCGCCACGAGCGAATGTGACTGCTTTGCTGATGCCTAAAAGTACTTGGTGGTCTAAAGACAGGCTGATGATCCTTTCCAGCTATTGGGCTGACCTTTGAGTTAACATGGTTGCTAGTTGCATTTATATGAAGGGAGGTTACAGATGAGAACAAGTGATAACAATGTCTTCAATGTAGAATCACCTCTTGACCAGGCGTGTGTAGTAGTACACTAGTACTTCAAACTTTAGAAATGTGGTAACAGCTACAAAATTAAAATCTACTTGAGTACCAGGCAGTGTGAAGGCTTGGAGGGGAAAGTTTTTAATATACTTGGTGTTTGCAAACCGTGCTCTCAAATAGTTCGCTTTCATTTGTCAGTTTCATGGGTCGCAGGATTCATCTATCTCGGAGAGATACAGTTAATACATCAGGTTCCTGTAATAATTTTACCCTTTTTTTTTTCTAATGGCGAACTTACGTTGCATAAGGCTCCTTCATTAGGTGGAAGTTCATGAATCAGGCTCATGTTTTAAGTATAGTGTTGTCCATCAGCTTCTCTTCAGTCGGAGTTTATATGATTGTAGTGAATTGAACTGAACCATCGACATGGTGGGTGAGACACCTGCCAAAGGTGGAGCCTTGGATCAGCCCATAACAATATCAAAGTTATTCTACGACAAATAGAAAGCACATGACGTTTTTTTTTCTTTTTTTTTTTTTTTTTTAGAGTATTCTGAGTTAGTCTACTGTAATCATTACCCAAGTTGAAGTATTGCATTCTTTATTTCTAAAGACTCTTTTGGCAAAAACCATGGCTTGTTTTTGGAAGTGCTTGTTAGATGATATGCGTTTTGTTTCAAATTGTTTGTCCAGTTTGTTCTCCGTGAGGGAATAAGTATTGTTATTCCTACTTGGCGTGTATATATGCTATATATATGTTTGCTGTGGCAGTACTTGATAAAGCAGGAGCACTTGGAAGTGGTAAAGTACCTTATATGGTGTTTGTTGTCCCTTCTGGAAGAAACTGCATGCATATAGTTTTCTATAATTCACGGAGCACTTCTGTTACCATGTTACGTTCTATGTTTGCAGTTCATACGTTCTGCTGATGAAGGACCCTGTTTTATTTGTTTTTTCATCTTTTTGCTGATTTCATATTCTATCACTTTATGATACAGATCTATGAGTTCACTACCTTTTGCTACTGTCGAAGCAGAAAAAATATCCGGCTCTCAACCCGCTGAAGTACATAATTTAGGTAGGTCTGCAACTTGCTTTGGTGAATACTTTTTAGATCTAGATACGATGTAAGAGTATTTTTGGGGCTCTTTGGTCTCAGCTTAAGTCATGGTTATTCTAAATCAGTGATCTTCTGTAGATTATCTATAATGTGCTAACTTACATGTGTAATTATGTGAGCCACATTGCTTTTCTTTTGTTAATCATGTTTTCGTGGTCTAGTTCCAATTGCTACTTCTATTTGGGAAAAGCCTATGTTTTATTGAAAATTTGATGTTCGTCTTCCATTTTCTATTCTATTGAGCTGTAATTTTTGTTCTCTTAAACTGTTGTTCAATAAAAAGCTTGTCATTTTTTTTACTCAACGGCTACAAATTATGATGAATAGTTGTTACCTTCATCCTCCAGTGCAAGGGAAATGGATCGGGTCCTCATCTTGGAATACAATTGTTGATCCATTAAATGGTGAACCATTTATTAAGGTCGCGGAGGTAGATAAATCAGAACTAAAGGTACAGCTTTGCCTAGCAGTTGGTTGATATTCTTTGCGTTTTTAATCTTGTCTTATCCCGCTACCCGTCATTTTCTTCTTCAACATAAAAGCATTTTGGCTCCTATGCATTCACTCATGTAATGTTTTAACTCGCTGATTGTCTATACAGCCATTTGTTGATAGCTTATCCAGCTGCCCTAAACATGGACTGCATAATCCGTTCAAGTCTCCAGAGAGGTTCTTGTCATTTGCCTCTATCTCCTTCCTTGGCTGATTGCTACCTCTGCTTTTGTATATATATATAAGAGAAGAATAATGTTCTCTCCACAAAATGATTTGTATTTCTCCTGACGCTTTATTTATGTAGTGAAACGAGTCTGTTTGTAAGTGTTATACTGCTATTTAAATTGACTCTGAGATTAACGATGCTTGCGAATCTTCCCAGATATCTTCTGTACGGAGACATATCAACCAAGGCAGCTCAGATGCTTTCTCAGCCTCAGGTATTTTTTGTCATTGGTAAATCTTGATATATTGTAGAGTATATACTTACAACAGTTCTGGTTGATAAAATTAGCTCAATTATCTTTTCTCCTCCCAGGTTTCAGATTTCTTTGCAAAGCTAATTCAAAGGGTTTCTCCAAAGAGTTACCAGCAGGCTCAGGTTGAAGTAATTGTTACACAGAAGTTTCTAGAAAATTTCTGCGGTGATCAGGTATGGAGAAGACTCAAATCCTAATCCAACTGTTGTTTATTAGCGGATTGTAGACTCTAGTCTGTCCTTACTGTTGTTTGTAAAGGCATAAGGCTTGACTTAATATAAACTAAAAAAAAAGACATGTATACTGGAAGTTATAGTGTTTACACTAGTGTGAAATTGATGTCTCTCTGAATTCTTTGAGCAGGTTCGTTTCCTCGCTAGGTCATTTGGGGTTCCTGGAAATCATCTTGGTCAGCAAAGTAATGGTTTCCGTTGGCCTTATGGCCCGGTATGTTTCTTTCATTCGTAAATTGATTTTCTACCTTAGTTCGTGAAAAATGCAGCATGTTAATTGTCAAGTGACAACATGGGGCTGGTCAACAGACGTGTACTGATATTTTATATCTTAATTGGAATTTAAACTAACGTGACATTTGCATTTCTTGACGTAGATGTAAATATTAAGATTGTTGTAGATTACATATTTTGTAATGGAAAATGAAGGCAGTTTGGTTCCAACCAAATTNAGTTTGAAACGAAATAGTTTGGTTATGACCATATTGATAATATTTTAATGTGTGTGTGCTTTCATTTTTCAGTTTTTTTTTTAAATCAATGCCAAATACTGGAGTATATGATAGTTGGTCTTGCTGTTCCTAACAATTGAATTTTTTCTTTCTTGTGCAGGTGGCTATCATTACTCCCTTCAATTTCCCTCTAGAGATCCCAGTACTACAGTTAATGGGTGCACTTTACATGGGGAACAAACCTGTTCTCAAAGTGGATAGCAAGGTATAGTTTGGTACTTTTTCCTACAGAACTGCTGCTAGAAATGTGATATGCTGTATTAATAATTTGAATGTGGATGTGGGACATTTGTGAATTTGAATACTGCTTTTTTATTTGCACAACATGTGACAGGTTTATTTTTGTCTTATTTGCTGTTTAGAAGATAAGATGTTCTAGTGAAACAAATGATATGTGAATAAAGATAGGTCACAGATGGACAACTAACACTGACATGATTTGCATATTATACTCTAAAGTGATGAAAATCTACTTGTCAACCTCCTGTGACGAGCTGAAAGAGACATGGGACATATCTAGAAGCAAATATCTTGAATTGTGATCTTTACATTTGTTTTCTTTTTGCACAGCTAACTTATCACAACTTTGTTGAAAGGCAACTCAATGCGCTGTCATAGTTACATTAAAAGTAATGCCTTATTCTGTTAAGTTGCAACCCATTCACGTAAAGGAATTCAATGTTGAGACACTTATTATATCAAAGTCATTGTGTTCTGAAGCTAACAATTAAAAGGCTGCACACCTAGAACCATACACATTTCTATTCTATTTTCCTAAGGTTGTAGCTACATATTGGGATATTGTAATTGGTATCAGAGCTGAACCAAGCAGAGTACCTATATATAGGGTTTCAAAAACTATGGACGGCAATGGTGTATACACTGTATAGTACCTTTCGACCAAGCCTTACGAAATAGAGATTCCCTGATGGATTCCTTGCAGAAGATGTCTAGGCTAATGGTTGTGTTGTATGGCTGTCCTAAAATAAACACACAATCATGTCTTGCAAGACTGCATGAGGGTAGAAAATCCCATAATATACATCAGTGCGTCTCAAGAGGCTTCTGCCTCAGATCAGTTCTTGGTGTAGGATGTATGCAGCTTTATCCCTGCAGTTAAGCATTGGCTATGTCCATAAGAACCCTGATTGAAAGTGCAGTTGCTGTCTACTACTTCAAAAGAAAAAAAAAAAGAAGCATAAATTGTTCACTCCGATTACTGAGAAATTAAATCTGCATTCTTGGTGAGCATAGTTTATTTCCTCCATTCTAATTTTATTGCCTACATGGACTCTTTTGGTTCCATTGGAATTCGAAACTGTGAGGCAAAGGTTGCACACATAGCACCTGAATTGCGGTCCTGCGCACACATACAAATAATAAAATTACGAGGGTTCCAAAATTACTTCTTTTGTTCCACAGCTCATTTGCCTTTGAATTTAAGTCAATAGTTTGCTGAAACATATTATCAGTTAGCTTCCTTCTTTATGACTAGATCAAATTTCTGATTCTTAAACTATCTCTTCCTTCTCAGGTAAGCATTGTTATGGATCAAATGATGCGGCTGCTTCATGCTTGTGGGTTACCTATTGAAGATGTTGACTTCATCAACTCTGATGGCAAGACGATGAACAAGCTGCTGATGGAGGTTGATTCTTGTGTCACTCTTTCAGANTGAAAATAACAGTATAAAAAGGGAATATACATGATTGCTTTTGGGAGCAACATTACTTTCTTAATATTTATTAATTGATTGCTTGAGTAGAGTTGATGTTGATTGTGTGATATTCATCATTCTTTAGTGCTTTTGTGGTGAGTATAGAGATATTGAGGTTGTCTTCATATATCACAGTGGGAATTTGTCTTTCCTCTTTGTTTGATTGCTTATTTTTTATAGTTTACTTTTTACTTCTCTTGCTGAAGTTGGTGATTGGAATTGATTAGCTATACACTAAAAAGACAGGTATTTTTGTGTTATCAATTTACCCTTTTTAAAGGAAAATATTTAGCATTGTGTTTAGCTATACTTTTCAGAAGTTTCTGTTTACAATCATACTGTTTTTATATTTTGTGACAAGTGATTGATACCAGAGTTTTGCCATAGAAATTAGCATTTATTGTGCATCACTTGGTGGGCACCAAATTGTAAATGATTGTAATTTGTTGTATATTCTTAAAAGCTAAAATGCCTATTTAAGTTAAGTGCTTGTTGACAAGTCAGATGTGTTTTACAGGCAAATCCTCGTATGACGCTCTTCACTGGAAGTTCAAGAGTAGGGGAGAAATTGGCAGAGGACCTAAAAGGTCGTATTAGATTGGAGGATGCTGGTTTTGATTGGAAAATCCTTGGGCCTGATGTTAACGAGGTTTAAATACTTAATCCATATCATCTTGAATATGTGCTTTCCTGTGTATCGATTCTCATACCAAATTGTCCTGGTGGCAGGTAGATTATGTTGCTTGGGTCTGTGATCAAGATGCACATGCATGCAGTGGACAAAAGTGTTCCGCACAATCTGTCCTTTTCATGCATGAGGTAAACATACTTAATATTTTGCTCCTGTTCCTTTGGCTTCTATAGATTTAGCCATTTAGGCTGCAGAAAGTTGATGCTCTGCTATGTTGCACAAAATTGGAAATAGGGAAACGAACTTATCATGAACTCGAAATGGCCAAATATCATATTCAGAATTTAGGAAATGCAAATGTGCAAGGCACATGAGAATTATAAGAATACAACAGAATCTTGGAATTAATGTATCAATGACGGATTTCAAACTCAGTGAATTTTCCACTACCAAAAAGAGAGATCTGTACAAAGGAAATTTGGAATCTAGAGGTACAACTTATGGGGGAAGGAAGAGCTTAAAAATAGAGATTAATCTGAAGGAGAGGTTTCTCTCAAGTTTCTTGGACTTTGTGGAAGCAAAATGGTTTGCAGGATGGGAGACATATGGCCTTTGTCTATATGAAGTTTCAGCGCAAGAAAGTCTGTTATTTCTATTGTCCTTGGATATTTTCTGAGCCAGAACTTTTATGCAGAACTGGTCGTCAACTCCTCTTATTTCCAAATTGAAAGAACTTGCAGATAGAAGGAAGCTACAAGATCTGACCATTGGACCTGTTCTTACTGTAAGTTTTATTTTTTTTTCGTTTGCACAGTATTTATTTGTCGGTGTTGCTATTCAGAGTCACATACACTGTTATCCTCTTTTCATCCCAGAATTGAACAAAATTCAATCAAATAATTGGTAATAACCCCTGATAAGTAGCTTTATTCAAATGTATGTTTCTGTACAGTCAAAACCCCATGCAATGACTGGGGATTATCCATTTGATTAATTTTGAGTATTGATTTTTCATTTTCTTTTGGAGAACAAAAAAACACAACTTTTTCGAGCTATCTATGTGGCATTTCCTATGTAGTATATTCAGTTAATCATATCCTTTAATTAGTTTTTCTATGTATCTATTTAATGTTTAGTTACTTTGTTCTATTCTTTCCATCCACTCGTTTTCCCGTTCAAACATCAAACACTTCCCTTCTGCCATGTTTTATATTAGCATGTGCTTTCCTCTTCTTCCTGCGATCATTTGACCTTGTGCTTTCTTTAGCCGTTCCCCCTTGCTGTTCTGTTCCCTGCCTATTATTTTTCTTTGGGGAGAGGGGTTGCCTAAGGTAGCCAGCAACTATGCTTAAAAGTTATTGTTGGAGCTCTTTTGAGTTGATTGTATATGTATTTGGGCAGCAGATAATCTAAGGAGCTGAACCCTTGTGTGCATAGGCTTGATTTCTTTTGGGTTTTGGCTAAATTCATGCTGGTTCACCAATTTTCTCATTTGATGTTTTGAAGTTAATGGACATGTTAATCTAATCTCAAAAATCTTCTTTAACACTCCATCCCGAAAGAAGCATCTTGCTATAATCCTGACATTCATATCGTACACCATAATATCATAAAATTAGTTACTACTATATTATAAACCTTCAGTAACAGGTGATGTCTTTGAGCTTACAATTTGTGTGCTTTTTGATTTGATCTTTCAGGTCACCACTGAAGATATGTTGGACCACGTGAAAAAATTGCTAAAGATCCCAGGTTCAAAGTTACTGTTTGGTGGTGAAGCTTTAGAAAATCACACTATACCACAAATTTATGGTGCTTTCAAACCAACTGCTGTATACGTTCCTCTGGAGGAAATTTTGAAAGACAAGAATTTTGATCTTGTGACAAGAGAAATATTTGGACCCTTCCAGGTGAGTCATATATGTCCTCAATTGCAGCCTGCTTAAGCTTGATAGAGATTAAGGAAAGGCATATGTTGATTGTTGATTCTCCGTTAATGGCTGAAAAGTAATGTTCAAGGAACTCTCTCTCTCTCTCTCGCATGCTTAAAAGTAATGAGATAGCTCGGTAGTATTTGTAGATTGTACAATACTAACTTATTTTATAAGCGTCTCTTACTAGCTCTGGCTGTTTTATTTGCAGATTATCACCGACTACAAAGCAAACCAGCTTCCAATGGTGCTTAATGCCTTGGAGAGGATGCATGCACATTTGACTGCTGCCGTGGTGTCAAACGACATGTTATTCCTGCAGGCAAGATTTCATGGATCATATTGTCTCCTAATTCAGCAAGTTTCAATTTTTCCTACGGAGGACGGAACCACACACCTAAATGTTTAAGAACTTGAAATATGGCATAATTCAAGTTGAACTGAAGTACTGAACTCATGCAAAATTTCAAAACATGTCCCTCCTTTTCACAATGACGGTGTTCTTTGACTTTGCACAAAAAAGTGAAAAGAACCAATGAAGTTAGAGTTAAAGAGTTGCTCTTTAAACGACTAATGTGATAAATGGAGATTGATGACAATCAACCTAAAACTTCCTAAAATAAAAAGTAGGAAAATAATTGTGAAACGAAGGGACGGATTTCTTCTTTGTTACTATGTAGAAATGATTAGGAGATAGACCATGTCCCTGATAGTTAATCTTCCTTTTTGTTGCCCATTTACTGCCGTCCCATGCTGCATTGTTGTACCAATGTACCATGCCATAAAGGATCCCAGTGTCTCTCACAAGTCTCCTGCTTAGGATGGGCAGTTATATTCCCAACCAAACTTGTTTGTCTATCTGCTATTTCACAATAACTTAGTAGCACAAACGGTTTAACGAGTCACTTTAGCACATTAACTTTGAAGGCTGATTCTTTCAGTTGGATTTGTTATTGAACCACTTATTGCAGAATGCAAAAAACACGACTTAGATTTCAATGTTTAGAAATTTTGAGTTAGGGCACATGAGAACACTCTATGCATTGAACTAACGAAGTGAAAATTGCAGGAAGTTATTGGGAATACAGTAAATGGGACTACTTACGCGGGACTGCGAGCAAGAACTACAGGAGCTCCACAAAATCACTGGTATGCCCAAGATAGATCACTGATGCTTCTTTACATTCTTGATTCCTTCTAGATTTCTCACTTGAAATATAATCATCACAGGTTTGGACCGGCTGGAGATCCGAGAGGTGCAGGAATCGGTACACCAGAAGCGATCAAGCTTGTATGGTCTTGCCATAGAGAGGTCATCTATGACTTTGGTCCTGTGCCTCACCAGTGGCAAACTCCATCAGCAACATGAGCCTTTTTCTGTTGTTCAAAGGCGGCCAATGTAAGCTCATAGTATTAGATTTAGCAGAGCGAGAAATTCAGGAAAAATAAAGAAAAGCCGTTTTCCATTATAAGGGCAATGATCAGCGCTTGGGGGTATTAAAGAGTGTGTTGCATTTGTCAACGGGAAATTGTTCAG
>BSSO01002337.1:0-19657 GCA_030267885.1 Mesembryanthemum crystallinum | reverse complement strand
ACACCCACTACCCACTACCCATTAGTTTAATGTTTATTAACCAAGGGCAAAATAGTCCAAATACACCCTCCTTAATTCTTGTGTGAATAGTGCAATGTTAAGGAAAGTGAGGGACGGAGGGAGTACTAAAGTTTGAGGTATTGCTATGTTACTCAAATCACAATAGTTATGTTGGCTTAATAATTGTAAAGGTAGATAATTGTTCTGGATTTGAAAGCATTATCATCTTTCATACTTGCCTAGTATTATTTGATTCCCTTGTAAATGAGACATAAAGCTTTCATTTGTATTCAAGAATTAGGCCCACCAATCAAGATGATTACAGTTTTGGATGTTTTCATACCACAAATTGTCAAACATATGAATAAGGCACCATTCAATAGTATAGTTTTTGGCCGTCTTAAACTGCTAGCCTAACAAGTAATAACAAGGAAGATAATGGAGCTGGTGGATAATTCAATCGGATCGACAATATTGAAGCCTGCTGTTTTAAACTGCTAGCCTAATAAAAGAGCATGTCAAATTAGTCGCGCTCTCTTACCCTCAGAGAACCGCGTAAACATAACCTCAAGGAAGTAAGGCTAATAAAGATTAGTAGCAATGCTCGAAGCTATGCAGTCACTCCGCAACAAAAAATTTAGGACTGTAACACATTGGTTAGAGGCTTTCTTGACCAGTAGATATATAAAACCCATAGGATTAGTGGAGCACATCCCACAATATAATGAACTAAACCATACATAAAGGGTTGAAATGAGTTCATATTCATCATTTGCCAAGGTGCGCAAATTGCAACTGCTTTCAATGCAGTATAAACCAAGTCCTCTTTCAAGACGTATAGAATATAAATATAGTTCTTAAAAAAAATCTCTCAAAGCTATTTCTTTTAAATATGGATAGGATGTATCAGAACTCAATTTGTCTTTCAAGACGTACCCCTCTTTGAGCTAAGGACTACTTTTATTTTTATTTTTATAATATGCATATACATATAAAGAAAAAGTCACTAACTCAAAATAAGTAGCGATTCTAAAAATCGTTGTTTTGTTTTGATCATGCCAATAAATGATCTTATCCATCGTTTATATGTAGAGTGATACGTTGGATATTATTTATAAAATTAGCAATACTTACAAATTTATTTATAACATTATCCAAAGAAATAACATCACTATTAATAGATTAATGGCTTACAATAACAGCTGGACCACCATTATCTCACTCATAAATCTTAATAATGATAATGCTTTTGATTTTGATTTTCTTTCCCCCCATTTCCACCCCTTAGATTACTACTATGAATTGTAGAATAATACTCCCTCCGACTCAGAATGAGCTAGGCAAGTACATGTGGGAACAAATTTTAAGATAGTTGTAAAATGTCCAAAATACCCTTATTTTTGTTTTGTTTGGAATCTTGAATGTTTGTAGTTGGGCTAATTATATGGCCGAATTATTTTAATTTCCAAAATTAAATTCTTTTTCACATTATTAGTTTGTGAAAATTAATTGTATAAAATTTGAAAATTTATTTGACACATTAATTGCACAATCTCACATTTTATATGGTAAGGGCAAAAATGTCAATTTTGTGAAAAAGTAAAGCCAAAAAATGAAATGTCTAGCTCATTCTAAGTCGTCCCGAATTGAAAATTGCCTAGCTCATTCTGAGTTGGAGGGAGTACTTAATAGTCATAGGTGATAAGGACCACTAGTGAAGAAATTTTGTAACACAAAAAATGTAAGTCGTCAATACTTTTATTTTGTCATCATTTGTTTGGAAGGTCACATAAAAAAAGCTCCATCAGAAAAGTTGCAAGTAATCTGCAAATTTTGCTTATTTTCTCTCACCCCACAAGACCAAGTCCTTGTCTAACATTCTTCATTTGGAGAAAACTTGTAAAAATTGATTGAAAATGACCCTACTTTTTTTTAACCCTTTTAACTCAACAGTTACGTTATGGTAAGATTGAATTTGCTACACTCTCCCTCTCATCAGTTGGGGCCACAGGGCACAGTAGTCAAAAAGTTGGGTCTTTACCAGACAATTCAGTTCCTCTTCCTTGCCGTGAACACTGATCATACCAATCATGACAGCAAAATAAGAAAAAAGAATAGCCTGTTTAGATAATCTACTTTTGTTTTTAGAGCATCTCCAACAATGCTATGTCAAGCCTTCTCCCTCTCTCCTCCACCTCATTTCCCTCCAAATTCATGCCACCCTTTGCCATCTTACCAATTTCACCCACAATGGTGCTTTGTCAAGCCTCTTTCCTATCTCATCCACCTCATTTTTTCAATTTCATTTACCTTTATTTATAAATTTATTTTTGTTACTAGTTACTGTTATTATTCGTTAAATTAGCAGTTATGATTTCGTTAATTATTTCCATAATTATTTCGTTGATCCATAATATGCAGATTTTTTTTTAATTTTTGAAGGAAAAGAAAGGAAATACTGTGAGTATTGAAAATAATTAGAGATAATATGAAAAATTATATGAAGATATGAGATTTGGAGAAGGTGTGTGAAGTATGTTAAACGGGGTGTCTATTTATAGAGAACGGAAAAATATGGCCTTTGGTGATTTTTTTATATTTTTATGATTTTTATTCATTTATTTATAGCCGTTTTAAAAACTGCTAAAATTTGATTTAAGCCAGCGACATGTGGCATCCAAAGATTGGTTGGCTTGATGCCACGTGTCAAGCAACAATTGAAGGGCCTTTGTGCTTCTGATCTGTGTCAGGGGAGCAAATGCTACCCTTTGGCTTTAGATGTCAAGGTGCTTGCTTAGCCCACAATACATGACACCTCTTGCTCCCTTCTCTCTCTCCTCTTGCCATTGCTAACTTGTCACCATTGGTGGTGCTCTTAAAGAGAAATATTTTATGAATCTAACTTAATTGAACTAAACTTGTTAGAAATCATAATCCATGTCCGATATAAAGTGCAAAGCAAGCCAAGTTTGGAGGAAGTGAAAATTAAGCAAATGTGATGATGAAGTTGTTAACATAAGATGCAGCGACAATTTGTGAAGTAAGCTTTGTTCTCTTTATGTTATTTTTGCTGATATTTATTGTTGATTATTTATTTTTGTTGATTTTTATTGATTTTCGTTGATTTTACTAATTTTTGTTGATTTTCGTTAATTTTACTGATTTTTGTTGATTTTCGTTGATTTTTGTTGATTCGTTGGATTCAGCATAGAGCGACTTTGTTGATTTTTATTGATTTTTGCTGAGTTTTGTTGATTTTACTGATTTTTGTTGAACTTTACTGATTTTTGTCGATTTTTGCTAAAATCAACAAGAATAAGTTGAAGAGAACAAAGCCTAACAATCAAATCATTAGCAAGTGGAGATGACTCAACCGATAATGATAACATGAAATGAACTCATCGTTAGAGTTGATTATGTGGAAAAAAAAAAAAAAACTCTATTATATTATATTGAATTCTTCTGTTTCAACTTATTTTCACATATCGAATCGAACCGAATCGAACTAAATAAATAGTAATACTAATATACAAAGAGCAAAAGTAAATTGTAAACAAATGAACTAATCATCAGGGTCGTCATGTGGGAAAAAAAAAACTCTATTATGTTATATTGACATGTTCTCTTAACTTTACTTTCACATATCATACCGAACCGAATTAATTAAAATTAAACTAAAATTTATCCAAATCAGTTGAAGAGAAGAGATCCAAGGGGCCGTAGTATTTAAAATGGAGTGTGTAATACACGGCCGCATCGCCAAAATAGTATTTTTAATTGGGGGGTCATGACAGATTGGTATTTTTTTTTTGACACTGGCGACATTTAGGTATATTTATTGGGAACCGGCGATATTTTGGTATTTTTTTGACAAAAAGTGCAAATTCACCCAAAAACATTCGCCAGAGAGAGAATATTTGAATAAAAAATAATTTTTAATCATTTACTGTATTTATTGTAATTTTCCTACCATTTTGTCCTATTTTCACTTCATTTAAAATTTGATGGGACTAATATTAATTGTGAAATCTGCCAAAAAAAAAGGAATCAGATATATTTGTTGATATTTTTTAAGGCACAAACATAACACGAGGCACAAAGATAACACGAGGCACGGGGGCATGACCGGCCAGGCCCCGTGCCTAACACATGTAGACATCATGTTGCATATTGCATTGGGTTGATTTATGCAGATTTTGGCAAAATGGGGCATATGACCACGACACGACCCTACGTTGAAAAAGCCGGGTCAGGATTCGTAACGAGACTTAACACTAGACCGACTTGACCCAAAGCCATTTTTAATATTTTGGGTGGTAATTACCGCACGCTCAGTGAAAACCAACTGTTCCTATACAAAATTTGGTATGTTTAAAATTTCATCAGAAAACCGGAATTGCGTTTAACTTTTTAACTCGCTGCAAAATCCATAGTGAGCTACCTGCTCCAAGCTGTTCATTTGTACCTATATATTGTGACTCAAGTATTGCCAATTTGTAAGATGAAACTTAATGATGTCATAAACTGTAGTATCTGTTAATTTTACATCAGCCCTGGTATCGGCAGTTTTATAGAGAAAAAGAACTTTTGATGGGCAAGATTAATTCATCATCAACAGGATGTACTGGAAAATCTAGTGTGCTAATGCATTGCAACAGCACAACTCAGTTAGTAGCACGCAGACGAGAGGATCGCACCATATAGATGAGGTGTGGAAATTTAAAGCACAACATGAGAGCTGATAAAAGGGTGTTGTTCTTCTCGAGCATGATAAAGTGCTTGCTAGTTCCACTGCAGTTGAGACTGTCTCTTTCCGCTGCCAGGAATTTGATTGCTGTCTGTCTGTCTGACCTGAGATTTGGAGGAAGTAGAATAGGGATGGAGGATTGGTTACTCATTTGACATGATCTCTATTGAGAAACCATTTACCTTAGCAGTGCTTTGCAAGAAATGGATCAACTTCTTAACACCATATACAACAAGTCAACAATACAAAGGTCGCGAATCAAGACATTTAGCTAGTAGGTACGCCTTATGATCTCTATCCTGGTTTAATTGTTGATATTTTTGTTTATAAGGGATGTGCTAAACGCAAGACATAAAATTTCAAAACGCAAGACAATTACCTAAAATATCCCTAACTCAAAATTTCTCTCTCTCCTCCCTTTTACACTCTCTCTCCTCCCTCTATCCCTTCCCTTTCACACTTTCACTGAAGATCAATCTTGTGGCAATGAGCAATGATCATGAACACGATTATTGGAAGGTAAATAATTTAGAATTTTTTATTTAATTATTCATAAATTTCACAATAATAACTACAAGCATATACACATAAATATTCGTCCACACTTCGGAAAAAAAAAAAATCGGAAAAAACCCCAACCATAGCAGATTTGTGGCTGGGTTACAGTTCTGCTGCGGTTGGGGATTTTTCATTTTTTTTTTCTTTTTCGGCCGAAAATCCAAATGACATTGTTTTTTGTTCTTTTCGAATTTGTAACAAACATTCAAACAACAAATAAAAGGCAAAACTACAACAATTCATGCACAAAACCCACAAATTCAAACAAATCCACTTTCGCAATGATTTCCTTTTTTTTTCGAATTTTAACTAAATTCAAACAATCAATCCCAATTGGTAAGTTTATGTGAGGAGAGAGATAATAGGTTTATATTTTTAAGTTGGGGGTATTTTAGGAAGTTGTCCTACGTTTTGCAATTTTTTTTTGTCCTGCGTTTAATACGTTTGATCTAAAAATGGCACGAAACTGTTGTCTTTAATATTTGGGTGTTCGAATGTTTTTGCATCAAAGCTCAACCTCTGTTCTCCTCATTTCCTTTTTCTTTTTCCAATGAAAGTAAACTTAGTTCAACAAAAATCAGTAGAATCAATAAAAATCAATAAAATTAACACAAATCAACATTCAATTAGTGAATAACAAAAATAATGTGACGAGAACAGATCCTTGTGGATCCTCCTGAGTCAGAAGATTCTATTAAAGACTAGTGGTGACTGGAGATTAGAGATGGAAGATGGTATAGTTGAAATACTACATGCTTCGAATAAAAAATAGGGCAAGAGAGCAACAAAAGAGGAAATAATACATGCTTTGAATGAAAAATAAAGCAAGAGCACAACAGAAAAGGGAGAGAGCACAAATGCTAAACATCACAAGCAGCCTATTATAATGAAAATGAAGAAGCACAAGCAGAAAGGGTGATCTCAACAATGACAAGAAGTAGATGACTCTAACAGCACCCTCGGCTGCCGATGCCAGCGTGAGCCTATAAATGCAATCCAGGCATATATGATGCAACTGAAGATGCCAAATCCAAACATAAACCTATAGAAATAGTCAAGACGACTGTCATCTATTTGAACCCCGAACCAACCTTGCTGACCGTGTCTCCTGGTAACGTGACGCAAGTAGGTAAACAAACCTACGCTGAAGAGCTTGCCAGTACCAGTCACCGCTTCAATTAAGAAAGTGCCATATGATCTGCTTATTGAATTAGGGATTTCGTGTTTAAAAAAATTCTTCATGCCATCTACAGCTAGTGCATCCATTACTCCCATTAGAAACAGCTGCGGAATGAGCCAGAATGCAGAGATATTGGTATTAGTATTATTATAAGATTTCCGCCTTTTTTGCTCCACTAGAGTTGCTATTAGAAAACAAGGAAGCGAAAGCAGCATTCCAACGCCTATCCGTAGTGCACCATAGAATCTATTTTGCGATTCATTAGCTCGTTTTGCCAATATCCACTTGATCAATTTGCCCGATGTATAGCTTGTCACCCTCGAGGTCCATATAATGGCCTGGATGGGCACAGTGTATGACATGACATCTGAATCCATTTTGCTGGCTTGCAAAACAAAGAATGTACTACATACTCCTGTCATGACGCCATACATCAGGAAAGCCATGGACAGGCATATTGCCCTGGTGACATGCTTGGCTTCCTCCACTTGCTGGACTGTACAAAGTCTCCTCCTCTTTACTTCAATTCTAGGAACTTCAGATAGTTTATATAATGCAGCTCTGTTGAAACACCTGCATTTATCACAAGGTGCATTTTTAATTTTATCAGCTCTTGTGTTAGAAGATTGTTGATTCTATATGCTTACAAAGTATCATAACAGAACAGCAGAGATTATCAAATGTTCAAAGGATGTAAGTGTTGTGCATAGGAAACCCTCTAAAGTTTCAGCGTAAGTGAGTACTATGCAGGAAAAACTGTAACAATTCACAACCGAGAATACCAACATCTTTTCCATACTGGAACAGTATCTTTACACAACACCTGCAGTGCCAGTGCAGTACACACCCTCATTAGAATACATCACAAGACTATAAAAGTAAAGAGGAAGGAAAAACAATATCTTCTCCTTGAACAAAATTGCTGTATGAGCAAATGTAGAGGAGATACGTATATCAGTATTTGATAATGATTCAAGATAATAAGATGCTAGTATGCAAGCAAGCAGGGATATGGCACAAGGAGGGAGGAAGGATGCGTACATGAGTTTATCTGTAAGATAAATCTGTGGCTCAGGATTCTGATTCTGACGGTCACGATCATCTGCTCTGTCAATATCGTTTAGTGGCTCAGAATTCTGCAGGCTGTAATAGTCATGATCATCAGCTCTCTCATTACTGTTTAGTACGTCAGAATTCTCCGGGCTGTGATGGTCATGATCATCAACTATCTCATTACTGTTTAATGGCGCAGAATTCTGCAGGTTGTTATGGTCACAATAATCAGCTCTCTCTTTACTGTTTCGTGGGGCAGGATTCTGCAGGTTGTGATGGTCAAAATCATCAGCTCTCTCATTGCTGTTTAGTGGTGCAGAATTCTGCTGGTTGTGAAGGTCGCAATCATGAGCTCTCTCATTTCTATCTAGTAGCTCAAAATTCTGCAGGTTATGATGATGATGATGATCAGTTCCATCATAATAATTCGCTGACTCAGATTCTGGAATATGGTCATCATGATCGTCAACACTATTATTTTTCCGTGGATTGCTATCATTTTGATCACTACTACCACTATATAGCTCATGGTTGTGATAGTTGTCGACATTACTAGTACTATCTCTGTCATGTGATCCAAATTTCTGATTGTCATCTTCATCTTCATCATTATGTGACTCAGTTTTCTGTTTGTCATCATCATCATCCTGTGACTCAATGTTCCGATTGTCATTGTTGTTGGAGGAGTCGTCGTCATCATCACCACCATCATCATCATCACCACCATCATCTTCACCACTGCCATTGCTGTGATTAGTTGCATTTTGTGGCTGAGAATTCTGATTCTGATCTTCATACTCACTGGCAGTAGTATCCTCATTTCCAAAATATTCATTAGTAGCGTCGATATCATAACGCCATTTCTTGAATACAGCTTGATAGACACGGAAAATGGGTAAAAGTGGGCTTTTCCTGCGTCCATCAAACGGGTAAAAGTAGAGCTTTCCCACTATAAATAAGACACAGCTCCCACCCAGCATACATGCTGGTATGAAAAAGAGTTGTCTACTACTATCTGGGATAAATGGGAGCAAAAATAGTGCTATTGTCCCTCCAATTATCTTATCCCACCACTTCTTGAGTCCATACAAAAGATTTTTCCCTACTTGTTTGATGAACTTTGTGCAACACCAATCCTGTTTTTGTTTTCCATCTTGGCTGATATTTCGTTCTTGATCAATGGCATACTGACCTCCATCCCTTTCTTCCTCTCGCCGCAGCAGAATCTTCCCGGTCTCCTCTTGTAGTTTAATCCTCATCTTCTCATCCTCGTTTTGACATTCTTGGTAATTTGCATAACCACATTGCCCTACTGATATGAGAACTAGCGCCAGGTAAAATAAGCCTGCGATTGGCTTCTCATCGCACTCTTTACTATCATTGGTGCAGTTTGTTATGTCGGCTTCTGTGATATGTGGGTATAAGCGCCACAGCAGCAGCATCCCCTGAGCGAAATAGGTAACATCAAAAGTTTATAACCACTCTGAAGCAAGAATAGGATCTTCTCTACCACAAGGTCCTAGTGAATGGCAATTAATGTACCTCCTGCTAAATCATGTTTGGATGCTCGTATTCAATAGCGAATACATCAAACTATAAAACTAACTGAACTACCAACACAAGCACGGGCTGCGTCAACGTAGCAACATCAAAGGACAAGATAAGCTAGTATAGTTCCTGAAAGCCAAAAGTTACAAAAGACATGGGGAGAATCGAACTTATAATCTTGACTTACCAAATCACTTGGTAGTGATCGAGTTTGGAATTACTTGACTACTACTCTTGATGGTCCTAACATTTGATATTAGTTAATTTAATAGGCATTTGGTAAGTATGCCACATTGCAAATGTAATTTTTATGCATTTTCATTTAATTTGTGAAAATTTGCCAAATAGAGTACTCCCTTATAAATATCAGTAACTTTCTTTTAACAAAACCTCCCATAAAAATGTGTAGTTAGAAACCTCCTTATAATATCCTTTGCCTTGAAGATGCCTCCTTAACACCCTTCTCAAGTGTTTGTTAGCCAAATTTAGGAGAAAATGACAAAAATCCTCTCATACTTGATGCACATAAACCATTTAACAAACTTTAAATATAAAGAATTCATCGATCTCGTCCCCCAATCTATGGTTAATCCGACCTTTTGGTACTTACGTACGTGTCCTTTTTTCCTTGTAATCTAAACTTGAAAATATGAGGGTAATTTCATCCATTCGTCCATATTCTTTTGGCCGAAAAACACTTTTTAGGGGCTACGGCGAAGTTGGCCTTAAATTGGATTTAATTTCTTACGACATCATTTAAAAATTTGGAGCATGATTTAAAGGGTTCATAATCTTAAAAAAATTTGAAAACAAGTACTCCACTTTTGGAAAATTCTCCTGGGAGCATATTTTCTATTGATGAGATAAATAAAAAAAAAATTAAATAAATAACTTTGACCATTAATTGGATTTAATTTCTTACGGCATCTTTTTATAAGGTAAATTTTGGCAATTTTAATTTATGCAATCACCAAACATCTATTATGAGTAGAACTGTCAAAATTTGACCCGACCTGAAAACCTGAACCGAACCCGACCCGATTTTTAGGGTCATGACACTGATTTTACAACCCGAAAACCTGATTTGACCTTAACCCGATTGACCCAAAAATTTTATGGTCAAACGCGGACCATTCATGTGTCGACCCGTTTGACCCAAAAATTTAAATTATTGCTCATATCATGAGAGAAATATGGTATAAACGGATGTAAAATCCATTACTTATAATTGTGTTAGATTTTTTTATTAGTGTTTTTTAACTGTTATAGTATCATTATCATTAACATATTGGTTGTAAGTAACTTATATTCGATTTTGACATCGACATAACACTAATTAATTAACTTAAGGAAGAATTTCAATTTGGATACCCGACGTTAGGCCTAATTGCAATTTGGGTACCTGTCTTTTCAATATTTTCATTTTGTGTACCTGAAATTTCATAAATTGTCTCATTTTGGGTCATTTTACTAACGATGTTAAAAACTTTGTTAAAATGCTGACGTGTTATTAAACAAAAATTTCTTAAAAAAATTCTAAAAATTACCAAAAAAATTCAAAAGTTATGAAATGTTTATTTTTAGTTATTTAGAATTTTTTACAAATTTTTTGGAATTTCTAAAATACATTTTGATTGATGACACGTCAACATGTTAATGGAATCTTTAACGCCGTTAGTGAAGTGACCCAAAATGAGACAACTTTTAAAATTTCATGTAACCAAAATGAGAATATTGAAAAGACGGGTACCCAAATTGCAATTAGACCTAATGTCAGGTACCCAAAATGAAATTTTTTTGCTTAACTTAACATATCATTAATATTTTTATATACATATTAGCATGATGAAAAACATTATAATCAATTCGCAATAGTTAAAATAATGTAAAATCATCCACAATATTTAATTTTCGATAGATTATTAGTCAAAAATTGACGGAGAAAAAAAAATTAAAATGGCGCATGACTTGGTGGGTCAACTCGAACCTGACATCTCTGGGTCAAGGTATGACCGAACCCGAACACGAACCCAAACTTGACCCGCCCGACCCGTTTGACAGGTCTAATTATGAGCGACTCTAAATAGAATAACAATTGACTCACTAAATTCTACTACAGTACTTTGTAATGTCAGTGAAATTGTTTTGGGTATTATTTTCGGGCAAGAAGTATCAAACAACCAATTATGGAGTATGAGTAGAGCAATAATAGTGTTGGGAAGTAGCTAGCTCACCGCAGAGTATACGATAGCCGATAGTAGCAAGGTCCGGGAGTTGCCGAGATAAACATGGGCCAAACAAGCAACGAAAATCACAAAAACAGCCTGTGCTCCTTCCCTGAGACTTGTTATTACCACCGCACGAAACAAATTCACTTGCCATGCTTCAGTTAAATATGTGATCAACACCGATATTATGTAATCTGCTATGAAGTGGCTCACGCGTAGGCCTGTCAACTAACGGGTAAAAATCAATATTTGATTATATTATAATCGAGTTCTAGGATGAAGATCATACTCGGCTGATGACCCATGACTCTGGGCGTGTTTATTTCAATTAAAACAATTTAACTGAATTAAAATAGATACTAAATTAATACTCCCTCCGTTTCTGAAAAATCGTATACACCCTGATTTTGCACGGTTTTCAAGATAACACTTTGACCATGAATAATTGTATCTATATAACCTCGAAAACTTAAAAAACTTTGATTTTTTGAAAATACTACTCCCTCCGTCCATCTCAAATGTTGTCAAACCAAATTTGCATGGAAATTAAAAAGAAAAAATGGGGGGATTTTTTTTTTTTTTTCCAAACATGCCCATTAGAGTTAAACATTTAAATATAGATAGTGGGTAGAGAGAGATAGAATGATAGATACATAATAGAGAGGGTGAGGGAAAATAAATAATTAATTTTAAATTGGTAAGTGGTTTTGTTTTTAAATTTTTTATATTATTTGGTTTATAGTGGAGGAGTATTATTGAGAAGTATGTGGGATAAAATTAGTTTGACAACATTTGAGATGGACAAAATTTTAAGTAGTTTGACAACATTTGAAATGAACGGATGGAGTATTAAAAATAAATCCAAAAATATTATTTTTATTTTAAAAATCATTATACTTTTCAGAAACGGAGGGAGTAATAATTTGTGTGGAAAAAAAGAGTAATAATTTGTGTGGAAAAAAAGAGGCCAAAGTACATCTGATAGAGTGATAGTGCATAGGAAGGACCTACACATCCATTGGTAGTTCCCCATACAACACAAGCAGGGCCTACACATACAGTACTAGTTCATCTATAATTTATGTTTTTTTTTTTTTTTCTCTCTTTTTCCACATCCAAGTATAAAATATTTGCCTATTCACCAAGAAACTTAAAAATTCACCCACTTTGAGGTTTAGTTTAGCTTCTACAATTGATGATTTTGCTTATATGTAAGAGCATATAATTTTGTTAAAGTAAAATATTGTAATGTAATTGAATCAGAGGTTATTTTGCTTGGTTTATTTGTTGGATTTATGTTCCTCCTCTATCATTTTTTCCTCTTACGTCAAAAAGCAAGCATCATAGAAACCACATATACAACAAGGCTACGAATTAAAGCTTCACCACTTTAAATAAAGTTTTAGCTTCTAATCCTATTTTGATTTCTAAGAAACTCATGAGAAGAAGATAATGAAGGAGAAGAGGAGATAGAAGGAAATATTTGTGAAAATGAGACTTAATATTGAGAGCTATATAACGAAGAAGACAAATAAATATAAACTCTAATATGAAGTTTCAATTTATAGTACATTTGAACTTCTTGAGGGAAAAAGGAAGTGCACAAAAGAAGAGAAATTAAATTTGTAAGTAGGGTTGAAGGAAAATACAGTAAAAAAATAAAAAAAATAAAATAAGCACAACACAATGGAGTATTAGTAATTACTAGCAGCAATAGCAATGATAATACTGTATGTAGTAGTGAAAAACCTGCAACAAAGAAGATCTCCCTTTCAGGGTGGCCGCTGAAGAAGCTCTTAATCTTCCCAAGTAATGTCCCCATCGCCTTCACTGATGTAAATGACTTCATAGTCTCTCTCTACCTTAATATTGGCGTATTTCTTAATATGCATCAAAAGACATAACCAAGCACGCACCTTTTTCAATTTTATAGTATCTCCAAGATAATATAAGGGCAAAAATTACAAGCCAAAAAAGTTTTCATTTAAAAATCAATGGCACTTTCCCCATTAGTACGCGTAAAACTCGTAAAACTCCCAGGTCATTCTTCTTCAATATCTTTATGGTGTCGGTAAGGTTTCTCATTAGACATGGTTAAAGATCGAACATCACTAATACACTAGGATATTCCACAAATAAATTTATTATGTGTACTTCATCACTCTTCTTTAATATCTTCATCTTAACAATACAGTAAAAAAAAAAAAAAATAAACAGCAACAGGACAACAAAAACACAAAAAATTAGAAAATAATATTTGCTTTGGGTTTAGTCTTGTGAGATGGGCCAATTATTTGTTTATTGCTTGCTAATCAGGTTAGGTTCTATAATTACAAAGATTAAAAAAAAAAACTGATTCCATTCAACATGAACTTGGTTTACAATATTAATCCCTACATTGTTCCCAAATTGTAAGAATGTCCGCAGTATTTCAAGCAATAATAACTGGCTTAACAATTTTTTTTTTTTTTTTTTTTTTTTTTTGGCATGACAAGATTTTTAGTTACCCCTATTCAACCCATATGGACACTGAGTACACATGAAGCGTATACAATGTGTCATAATTACATAATCAACATAGTGTGTTTCTTTGAATCCCAACTTGTATAGTTGTTCACATTATTGCATCCGATAATAATGGGTTTAACACATCCATTAAATTGTCTTAACATAACAAGGTTGTTAGTTACCTTGGTTAACACACAACACGGAGCTTGAACTACGTGTCATAATTACTATGCATGTAGTTTTTATTTAAACACCACTGTATGCATAACCCAAATTTTATTTATAACTCATGCATTATTTGCATGGACGACACTTTCTTATGCAATTAGTTTCCTTCTACATGAGGCCTGTTACTTGGAAGAACAAAAGGTGCGTGGTATCAATGGTACCACCAAGTAGCAGAGGTAACAGAGTCACTTCATACAAGTTTTTGTGCTAGAAGAATTAACTAATAATGTAGCAATTTGCAACTCATGTGATCTCAATTTGCAATTCTGGTTAGTTAAGGAAATTTGAAAGGTCAATTATTTTATTAATTAATGTTAGCCCAAACCCACATGCATCTGATTCTTTTGGGAGTTGGACACAACAATAAACTTAATTTTCAATTAGGGCTATGGTTAGCAAATCCGTAGGAGGGAGGGGGAAGTGGGTTTTGGGCTTTTCGGGCTTTCATATGAAGATGATTTCCTATTTATAAATGTCCGATCCTCTTGGGTGATACAGATAGAGGACAGAGGCTTTTTCGGCCCTTTACAAAGTTTTATTTGTTGGCAAGTTTCAGCGGGTTCTTCTGATCGGAAAACTGCTCGGAAAACAGGACTATTCTTGACCTTGAAACTGCCTATTAAAGAGAGAATGAATGGTACATGGTGACTGGTGATCGAGGTTAGTTCTTAAATTCGGATCCGCATAATTATTGGATGGTTTTCACTAGTAGTATAATTTTCATGTCGCTTGGGGTTCTGTTAATTAAGGTTCACACTACACAAATTTATCATATTGTCTTATTTTGTTTTCCCGGGCTGATGAGATAAGTAACGTAAATATTTGATTTAGTGGTCGTTTGGTTGTAATAGCAAAACATGGGAAGTGAAAGTTCTTAGCAAGTGCAACAATGGTGAGTTGTTTGTTTGGAAAAATTTTGGTGAAATGGGGGAAGTAGAATTTTTTAGAAATTTCCACTACTCATAAAATGGAGGAAGTGACTTACGCGGCCACTTAAACTTAATTAATCTCAATGATTACATTTTATTTTATCACCCAACTTATTTTATTTCACACCCTACCCTTCGAGTGATAAAATAAAAGATCTCCATCATCTCAGGGTGGCCGGAGAAGAAGCTCTCTACTTTGCCTAGTAGTGCAAATGACATCTTTGTCCCCATCACTGACATGAATGAGAATGACACTATCTGCTCCTGTTGAGGCACCTTTCCTAGCATATACTCCATCTAGGACATAACATAACCAAGCACCTATACAAGGTTGTCACCTCAGTCTTTCTAATTATTAGAGTATTATACAGTACTTGCTTTTTGTTTGAATTTCCATGATGAAGGAACGAAGAAACTGTGAAGAAACAACAAAAGAAAAAGGGGGGAAACAATCTAGGAACCTTTTCGCTTTAAAATGCCTGTTTTTTAAGGTCTACAAATGGACAAGTTTGACTTCAGTTGTTGGATGCAACAATAACGGTGAAATTGGGGTTTGGTAGGGCTTAATTGGGTTATTGTTAAAAACTTGATTGAATTATGGTTTATTTACTTTGAAAAATTTGCCAATAACTATCTTTTAAATTACACTTTTTGCAAATAACTAACTTATAAATTTTTTCTTGAAAATAACTAACTTATAAGAAGTTAAACTTTGTTAACCACTACCTTGTACCCATTTTCGCCAAAAAAATATGCATTTAGTGACCAGTATGCCCATACATTATTGACTAAATGTGTATATTTATTCATCCTTCCTATTTTCACACATATTTTCTTATTTTCCTTACTTATTTTCCTCTTATTTCTTACTTTCTTAGTTCCTTGATCCATTTTCGAAAATTTTAAAAATATCTGTAGGGGGAGGAAATCATAGGGAAAATAAGAAAATTCATTTTTTTCACTAAACTGAGGGCATTTAGGTCATTTCATGTGGTTTTTTTGGGCCGGATCATGAAATAAATTAGTAATCGGCAACCAAAAACCTCTTACAAGGTAATTATTTTCAAAAAAAAAATTATAAGTTAGTTATTTGCAAAAAGTGCAACTTAAAATATAGTTATTGGCAAATTGTTCATTTACATACTTTAGCCTATTCAGAAATGGGGTGGAAGAAAAAACTCAGACTTTTTTATGGCCTGGGCCGGGGGTGGAAATTTATTGTTTTGGTAAAGTGCACCAACTCCCAAGAGAGTTTCCAACAACTAAAGACTGATCAAGTAGAGACTTGTATTTTTTTGTTTATAATTTATAATTGGTTACTCCCTCCGCTTTAAAATTTTTACGCTTTAAATTTGCACGTTTCTCAAGATGACACTTTAATTATAAATAATTATATTTTTATAAATTTGGAAAATTATAAAATTTTGATATATTGAAAGTACTTTTTAAGAGCAATCCAAAAATATAATTTTTACCTTGTAAATCATTATACTTTTTCAAATATGAAAAAGTCAAAGTTTAAAAATTTTGACTTTGCAAAATTAAAATGTAAGAATTTTAGTAAAACGGAGGGAGTATAATTTTGTATGGCATGACCGTGTAGTGCCAAACTTTATTCTATGTACTATTTTTTTGAAATTTATTTTGACAGCCCATTAATAATTTTTTAGATCCGCCATTTGTTATTCCCTCTTTGTCATAAACATAACTTTGCGTTTGCTTTTTGACACAACTTTTAAGAAATAGGGGAATGGGGCAAAATCCTTTTATGCCATCGGTTTAAAGGAGAGAGTGTTTACATGTTTTCCTTTAATTACCAATAGAAAAAATGTAAAGTTATTTTTAGGACCTCCAAACAAGGAAAATGCAAAGTTGTTTTGGGGATGGAAGAAGTACTAGACGAGTTCTTACAGGGGTAGATGAGCTTTCTCCGAGAGTTTATAGTGCCTAAGATACGGTAGTGGTGTATTTCAATCTTTTTGTTGATGGTTTGTCTATATCTTTCGATGTGAGATTGTACTGTATTTTTTTGCTAACCTTGAGTATATGATTGGGTGTATGATATCTTACTCTTCCTAGAAGGTGGGAATAGTTTCACACTATGATGCTTTGGTTACCTTGATTATTAATAAAATTTACTTATTAAAAAAAAAAATTGAAACAAAAGAAGGGTTTGTTCTTTTCGTCTTGATTTTTAGAGTATTGGAGTTGAAAATCATTGGATAATATTGGGAAATGTTGGAAACTTTTACTTATTGTTGAAATTTACTGGAGAATAATGAGAAATGTTGAAAAACCGGAAAAAAAAAAGATAGATCTCCCTTTCAGGGTGGCCAAAGAAGAAGCTCTTCAACTTGCCAAGTAGTGTCACCATCGCCATCATTGACATCAATGACTTCAACTCTCTGCCTTGTTATTGGCACATTTCCTAGTTTGCATCAAAAGTCAAAACATATAACCAACCACCTACCTTTTCAATTTTATATATCAAGATAATGGCAAAAAGAACAAGCCAAAAACTTTTTCATTTTAAAATGCCTGGCTCTTTCCCCCTCTATAAGCAGACAAGAGACAACTCTCAAATCTATTCTTCTTCAATATCTTTATGGTGTTGGTCAGGTTTCTTTTCCAATATATCCGGAATAGATTTGTGTAGGTGTTTTTCGGAATTTTTTCGTAACTATAAGCAGGGCTGTACTAAAATTTTCAAAAAATTTCAAGAGCCTTGTGCGTAAATGAAAATGGGGCCCTTTTGGTAAATAAGATATACAAATTTCAAAACATAAATTTTATAAAGTTTTTTCTTTGAAATTTGATAAAGACAAGACCCCTTTAAATTGAAGGCTTTGTGCGGTCGGTCACCTTATACATGTTAAAGGACGGCTCTAACTATAAGAATCTTACTAATATAAAGAGAGGGAAAAAAATGTTTTGATTTGGAATCATATGCTAAGAAACTATTTTGCTCATCAAAAGTGAAAAAAATAAAAATAAATTTATACCTTCAAGATACTACTACTGATATGGCATGCCTTCTTCCGAAAAATTTAATTTCTTTGGACTAATAAAATTAATGTAGAAGCGACTAAGTGAGACCATTAGGTAAAAAGTGTTGGAAATATGCTTCAAAGAAAGCTATCTTATAACTCATATAAGATAAAACCAAGTATCCCACATTAATAGAATACAAGGGAGCAAGCTAGTTTAAATATTGAGTTGTCCTTTAAGCTTTTGAGCAAGTGTTAAGGGGTGAATCCTCCACCACACGCGCGCGTCGCCGCTGTCTGGCCGGGCTCGAGTGAGGGTGTGGGTTCTATTAATTTTATTGCTTGGCCCAATATTTTTTCCGAAATCATGATTAGTAACTGACGAAGATTTTGTGACCGTTGCTTGATTGATTTCGTGATCAATTCGTTGATCACCTCCCCCCTTTTTACTCCACAAAATCTTCCACTGCCTTATATGTTCTCCTAGCCCATCTATAAATTGGGGCTTCCTCCAACTCTTCAAGACACACAGAAAAATCCTTTTATCTCCCTATTTGAGTATTGGCAGTAGTTCAAGTTATTCTCAATCCGTCGCTTCGACGTACACCGATGCGGTGGTAACTGTGTATCCCTGGAGGTCGATTACCGGTGTTTCCCGAGTGTACCTGTGGGGGGCAAATTCGACTTTAGGGCAGTGAGTTTTCACGCCACGGTTGTAAGTTGTTCCGTTACTAGTCTTGCGTATAACAAAAAGTAGTCTGCTCAAAAAAAGAAGATAATGACAGTAATGGGAGTCAGAGTTGATGTGTCGTGTTCAGATAGGCTAATTTTAGATTATTTATGCATGTAATTATGGAGTAATTTTTTTGAGTGTTGGTAATGAGGAATTTGCCTTCTTATTGGACATGGATCAAAATATTGTATAAGCCAACCTTATAGATGAGGTGGTGACTTAAGAACTAGCACTAGTAATCGAAAAAATGATACTGCAGTTAACTAAATAGTAATATTAATATATCAAAAATTAGTGAACAAAAAATTAGTACTGATAACTCAAAAAGTAAATTGGTTAAGTAAAAATTGGTAGTAGCACGTCTCATAGGATATGGATTGAAGATAAAATTGCTAAATAATTCATGTCAGGTCGTATTCATTGTAAACAAAGCCAGTACTTCATTCCAACGGAGCCAAATCTTTCAGAAACGTCAAAAATATTTTTGTACAATTCATTTTTAAAATTTCATAAACCACTAACGAAAGGTTCTAAGACATGAATTGTAGGTTAATTAATGTTGGGGTATCTCCCCAAATCCCTAACTAATTAATTGTGTAGATTTTATTTTATTTAGTTGGTTAGTAAATAAAATAAAACAAAAGAGAAAAAAAAAAGAAAAAAAAAAGGGGTTTGATAACCATCTTGGTACTAGACGTGAGTATGTTTGGTTAGAATTTGCTTTGTGGGCTTTGGCCCACTTCTGGTTTTGCTTGGTTTGTGGCCTTAGGGGTTTGGCGGTGCCACATTCTTGCAGAGGAAGTTTTTTTGTGTCTTTAAAAAGGGTTTTAACCCTTTGATATTGGGTGTGCCGCACAAGAAATAGGAAGGCAGAGGCCTATTTATTTTTGTGTGACAAAGAGTGCCGCAGGAAAGAGACATAAGTCAGTGAGTAAAATACAAAGAGAGAGAAATAGTG
>BSSO01002336.1:0-19669 GCA_030267885.1 Mesembryanthemum crystallinum | reverse complement strand
ATATTTTGGGGTATATACGGATGTAAATAAATTGGGGGTACATATAGAGAAGTACATGACATTTTTTGGGCATGTAAAAGTTTAACTATGAACTTGATTAGTTGATCAAGTGTAGAAAATTCTTATTAATTAAATACCTTAGATTGGATATTTTATTTTGATTGTAAATCTTTTAGGGCAAATATGGGAATGTATATAACAATTTATGGGCATGCAAATGCTTAACCGTGATGGTGAAGTCTCTCAATTTGATCACAAAATGCAACGAAGTATTCAACATTATCTTGTTTCTCATCTTTTTCATGCATTTTTCATACTATAGGGGTACCATATAAAATGGTTGTAAAGTTCACGGGTACCATGTAAAACAGTTGGAAAGTTCAAGGGTACCATAAACATATTGCTTACAATAACATTCTCAACCCTACTTGTTATGTACTACGTTCGAATAACATGTAAGGGCAAAATTGGAATTTTTTTCAAAAAAAAATTCAAAACTTAACGGAGAGTTACTTTTATGACCGATAACAAAGTATAGGGGTACCACATCTATTTTTCCAAATTTGAGGACACGCTGTGCATTTTTCCAAAATTTAGGGATACCACGTAAAATTTTCCATTTAAATATATAGGGAGCATTTAGAGATAGTGTGTATAGGTTGTTGTTCTAGCTACTTATTTATGAAATGTTGCCTACAATGCGACTTATATAAAAAAAATATTGTAGCAGTTCCTGTATATGCTTCGATTTATTGATGAACTGCCACATATAAGGTGATGCACTTGGTACTTTTGTACCAGTCATGACTTGACTGTTATTATTATTTTTTTTTTTTAACCAGGGTATCCACTATCGTCAACAGTGACTAATTCTCTCGCCCCGTAAGCTTCATTTAAGGGTAAATGGCTGGCCAATGCAAAAATCTCTTTCCATTCGCAAGAGTTAGAAATCGAACTTCCGACCACTTGGTTAGGTTAAGGGACAAAGTGAGCTACTGCTATGCTAGGACCAACTTGGTGATGACTTGCTTGTTATTAATGACTTAAACACTACATCTATACTCAAGAGGTGTTTGGACTACTGGTAAACAAGCTTTGACTTATACACCAGGTCACGGATTCAAGCATCTTGATGAGCACTTACACGAATTTATTCGTGCAATACCCGAAACCGTGCGTTAGGAGGTGCCCTTTACACACCCAAGGAGGGAGCAAGTCCNAAAACTACATCTATAATCTAATTTCAGAAATACATCGATGACATGGTTATTTATCATCATTATTATATTACAAAACTAAGAAGAAATATTATATACACCCTTTAATATTTAGGTTGGAATCTAGCTAGAATCACAAATGGAATCTAAACATAAATTGAAATTAGGTGTATGATAAATTGATAATGATTAATAAGCAAGTCAAAGTTGGTAACCCTACACGCAAATCATTTTCCATCTTCTCAATTAAGTAGATGATCTCTAATAAACTCCATTTTTTTCATTTGGTTGAATTCTTACTTGAAGCTACCATAATTTTTAAATACCATTTCATCATTTTGATTGGTAATTTTATTCAAAACCTTATTTCATGACTCTTGAGAGACACGCGATGGCTACTTTTTTTAATTGTTTTGATACAATTTCCTAATTAGAAGAAAATGTTTCTGTTCCTTGAAAAGACATTTGTAGAAAAAGAACGTGGTGTGCATGTTTAAAATGTGGCCATATATAGCACCCAAAAAAGAAGTTTGTGAATTGTGATGACCATAGATTTAAGAGGCTGGTCGGTAATATATGTACAATTGACTTGGCCAAAATTGTACAATATGGAAGTTATTATGTATATAACTTAAGACGTATTTGGTCCACTGTACTGGTAAACAAGCGATTCATTATATACCATATTAGGGTTCAAGACTCCTGAGCAGAGGAGCACCTACACGATGAATATCTGAATAGGAAGTTCCTATTTGCCAACACCAAAAGAAAGTTACTATGAATATATGTGTACAATCAAAGAGTTATTTGGTCCATTATACATTAGATCATGGGTTGAAATCTCGTGGAACGAATTATACCCGATATGGCAACATCAAAAAAAAGTTACTAAATATGCTATATTGGCTCCAACAAAAATATCTATGATAAGTATTCATAAATTACATGTCAGGATAAAAATGTACTAGTTAATTAAGTATTTATGCATGAGAATGTATCAACATCGAAAGGAGGCAAATCAAGGTAAGAAGAAAGTTGTACAACCATAGAAGGTAGTTATAACTGATGACGACATGACATGGTAATTCATCTAATTAGGGATTTGTCCTATTGAAGTCAATATGTTTGTTTTTGGTCTTTTGTGCTTATGGGTATAATATTTTTATTTATTTATTTTTTTTTTTTTTTGTGACATAACGGGTATAATACGATTGCAATACGGTAAAGTATTTATTGGTGAGTAAGTAAGCCTTGTATGAGTTTAGTGTGTGGTGAGTAATATACTACATAAGGTTGACTTTTCTTCGAAATATGGATAACTTTATAGGGAATTCGTGACTTTTCTGAATATAAGGGGAGACTTGCTTTTAGAAAAAGAAAATTAATACTGTAGTAACTTTTCTTAATTGATGGGCTTATATAAACATGCTACAATATTCATGATTCTTTTGCGTATGTCCAAAAAGCAATCAATTCTAGTCCATGATTAATTTAACCATGATCTTATCAAGGGGTTACAATTAAAGAAATAGATTATTAGAGAAGACTTTTAATTAGCCGAATTTCGACAATCGCTATAAAGAAATCTGCCTATTTACGATAAATTTTATTTGAAAAAATTCTATTTTGTTGCCCTGATGTATAGTGTAATATTAAACTGATGATCTCAATTTTAATAATTGCCATTTTGGTGACTTGAGACCTAATAAAAAATTTCACTTTAGTTCTTATCTATGTCTTCGTTACTTTTTCCGACAATTTTGCTAACATGGCATATGGAAAAAGACATATTTTCACATTTTATGAACAAAAGAAGTTGTAGTTACTTTATTTCCCTCACTTAGTGGATAAAATTATCAAAGTGATTATTGTTTCAAGTTAGAAAATGTTAGTTTTCATAGGCAAAATTACTATAACGGTCATTGTAAACTAACTGGTTGCCTTAATGTAATATACCACGTCAGTAAATTGACGGAAATCATAACGGAGTCAGAGGCAGCTATTAGAGTGAAACTTATTTCCAAATCTCAGGTCTCCAAAATGGAAATAGTTAAAATTGAGGTCACCAGTATTACACTATACGCCAGGGCACCAAAATAAAAATTTTCCATTTTATTTTAAATACAATTAATCCACTATAGGTCGATGATTTAACGACTCAGAAGAGTTTCATCTTTAAACTACTGCTCAGCCGAAAGAGTAATCAAGGTATGAAGATTGTCTTTCAACATAAGAGATCGGCTAGGGGATACATATAGAGTATAGAATGAAATATGGAGGTTTGGTTACCTTGCTTATGAATTTTGCTATCCAAAAATGGGTGAATCGAAAGAGGTTTGGTCAGGGTTGGCAATGGGGTGGGGTGGGTGCGGATAGTGCCTCACCCACACCCGTATCCACCAAGGATAATATTCTATACCCATCCCCAATATAGGTAGTTATACTCAAAACTATCCCCGCACAAGTGGAAAATTCACCAACCGGCAGGTATCCACCAACCCGCGATAAATCTAGTTGTCATACATAATATTTGCTCAAAAAAAGGAAATGTTTAAAAGACTATTACTATAACAAATTTATGACAATAATGAACAAATTCACTTTTTAATACTCCCTCCGTACTTTTCAAATGTTTACAAACCACCAAAAATTTTGTACTTTTCAAATGTTTACAAACCAAGTTTTACCCACACTACTCTCCATAATACCCCTCCACTATCTACTTTAAACAATAAAAAATTCAACTATCAAATCAACTTTAAAAAAATAAACTAATTTGTTATTACCTTTCATTTCTCTCTCTAACCACCACAAAACCCATCATTACAATTTTTAAAATATAATACTCATTATTTAACACTATCTTTCATTGTAATTCTGTTAAACCCTTAGGGGCAATATTGGAAACGAAACCTCCTTCTTTTGCTTCCTTAATTTTCGTTCCCAAATGGTTTGTAAACATTTCAAAAGTACGGAGGGAGTAGGAGTTAAACATCTTTAACCATTCGTTTACACAAAAGAGATGGAGGTGGGTATGAGGCGGGTATAAATCAAAATCCACACCCGCGCCCACCATTACATGGTCGGTAACCTTTTCAAAAACCATCCCCGCCCCACCACCCGCCTAACCCTCCTCCATACCCGCTCCATTTAGGACGGGTGCGGGATGATGTCTACTTATACCCGCTCAATTACCAGCCCTAGGTTTGATATGACCATCTAGGATTATTAAACACCTCATAAGGAAGTCTTTCTGTAGCTTTTAAACTTTATGCTATAACTTAAAAATAAAAAGGTTTTTTGCACTTTCTAGACAACGGTAACCTTTTATTCCTCTTTTGTATGGTATATATTATGTAGTTTTTAGACATAGACACTTCTTCATGACTTGAGGCTTGATATATTTAAATAAATTTCAGTTAAATTTCAGTTAAGTTAAGTTCATTTTGGTTCAGTTAAATTCAGCGCATACCATATACTTTTTCTGTTGTAGATTACTATTCATCTAGTTCAGTTCCATTAAGTTCAACTCAGTGTTCCAATAAGTTCAGTTCAATATTAACCAAATTCACTTCGGTTTAAATTCAGTCAATATAAGTTGAAAAGAACCACCTTCTGGGCTAATGCACGATCTTTAAATTCACATTTTTATTATTATCATTAGTAATGGTTAGGTTTTTGCTTCTTGTTTTAGGAAAGCAACAAACAGATAATCTAATATTTTGCCTAAGCAAAAGAATAAACTCCTACTATTCCACGAGATAATCTCAACGACTTTTACTTGCGTTTCTTTCCACGGCATTAATCATTGGCCCATTTTCTCCTTAAAAAGAATTTGTTGGACCATTTATTTTTTTTTATTTTTTTGGTAGTATTATAAAAATATCAGTACTCATTTAAATTATTTGTTTGATGGTGACATTGAGCAGCTGAAATCTGTCACGTGTCGTCTTCTGTTACCTATAATTGATGCCATCAATCGCTAGCCATACAACTAACTACAAAAATGAATTAATTTTGTAATTTTATCTCAATTGCCATTATAAAACAAAGACTTTATATTAACCTAGTAAAAATCGTAATTGAGAAGGTGTTGAATTTGACTTGATCGCAACTAGTAATTGTTGTTTTTAGAGGGGAGGTATAGTAATGACAAGATATTAGATTGTGATATAAGTGTACTTTTATTTGTGGTAAATTTGTATTGTTCATTAGGGTTCGAATATAGCTTCGTCCGTAAGTTGAATTCATTAGAATTATCAATCATGCCAGGTTAAGTTATCATTCTCGATTTCGGGTTTGATCTCAATGTAACATTCTTGCATGATATGACAAATGATCTTGACAAATGTTTTGTGGTAAATGTAACATAAGTCAAATCGTATCAAAGTGGGATTACACATGTTTTGATCTTGCCCATCTCATATCGTGTTTATACTTTCATGATAATGAACCTCATGTCTTCTAGGTTACGTCATCATGTGTTGCATAAAAAATTGATGGCTATACAGGTAACGATTCGTCAAATCAAAATCATAGATTGAAACCTCCTATGTCGTAAACGCGAAGAATCTTCTAGCTAAAGGTTTGTAATGATTGTCAAAGTTTAACCGAAACAATACTTGGTCTAAAATTTATGAGATTTGAGCATGAATATTTCGATTTATAATCTTACTAATAGAGGTATCAATATATGAAATGCCTGAAAAAAATCCAAATTATCCCTCAGGAACTCGAAATATTAGGCAAGTCTAAGGCTATATTTGACACCAATAGCTAGTTTTCAAGTAAAAAACTTACTACTTAAAGCTTGCAATCTGTTTGTTTTTCTCCCAACTACTATTAAACAGTTTTTGAAGCAAATAGCTAAATTTTTGGAAGTTACTTATATCAGCTTTCAATTGGTAGTTATAGCTACGACTGGAGCTAATTTATTATCATTTCAAAGTAACTTTCAACTATTTTTGTTAAACTATAGCTCGCAACTACAGCTAGGATCTGCTAACCATAGCTTAAAGCTCTATTTGTTTCAATTAGATGACATCAAAACAGCATCCAATCGAATCGAATGCGCAAAATTGAATTAGAATCACAGTTAACTCATATAAACGTGAAAAAAAAAAGTCGTAAAACTGAATAAAACTGAAATCGTTAAACTGAATTGAATGCAGAATAACAGCGATGATGAAAATGAGCATATGCTCATATGAGCTTATCCAAAGGCCAGAGGAGTTTCTCTAGCCAAACAAAAAGAAAGAACAATAATAATATAATAAAGGGTGGACCAAAGCCAAAAACACTTGGCACGTGACCAAACTAATTCCAACCTGGCTTCTTCCCATCAGGATAACCACACTTCCCATTCCTTTCCTTTTCTTCCTTCACAACAAAAACAAAACAAAAAAAAAAAAAAAAAAAAAGGAAAAAATGAAAAATACCGTAAAAACGTGACCCGCTTGAATTCTCTTTTTAATGTCCTCCCCCTCTCTCTCTCCTCCACCTCCATTTTTCTCTCTCCTCAGCTCATCTTCTGCAAAAAGAGGAGAGAGAATGAAGATGATGAAGCTCTGAATTTACTCCAGATTCTACCATGAATTACACCAATAACAACTCTTCGGTACTCTCACCATTTTCTCTCTCTCTTCTTCTTCTTTCTAGTAATTCAAATCTCTGTGAGTGATGGATTTTGAGTTTTGATTGTTTGATTTTGGTTGAAAAATGGTGGAATGTTGTGTTGCAGAGATCTAGCTCATTGACGATTGGTGAGAAGCTGTGTGCGGTGGTGATTCCGTTTGTAGCTATCGCTGAGGCGTTGATTTTCGCGGCGGCGAATTGCTTTGATTATAAACCGACGCCTCGGATCAAGAAGGCCAAATTTGGATTCGGTGATCTTGTTCGACTCGCAAATGAGACTCGATGTAAATAATTGAATATAATGATTTTGTATGTTTGGATTTTGAGAAATTTTTGTTTGATTTGGTTCTTGTTGTTTGATTTTGTGGAAATCTGCTGTCGTTAATGC
The DNA here is from genome assembly GCA_030267885.1 of Mesembryanthemum crystallinum. NCBI lineage: Eukaryota > Viridiplantae > Streptophyta > Magnoliopsida > Caryophyllales > Aizoaceae > Mesembryanthemum > Mesembryanthemum crystallinum. The sequence continues at coordinate 12,430 of BSSO01002336.1, read as the reverse complement.
GAGATTTTTTTATTTTTGTTGATGATTTTTATGATTGCAGTTAGCGTTAATGAGGTGGAGGCATTGTTTGAGCTGTTTAAGAAATTAAGTAGCTCTATCATTGATGACGGCTTAATTCACAAGGTATTATAATTCGATTTTTAACTTTTATGCTTTCTCATGGCCTGATTCAAATTGTGATCTTATGGCTTCATTTGGCTGAATTGTAAATAATTTTCTCGTTTGCTGCTGATTGGCTTCTAAACAGGGAAAAAAATATTGTATCTTTATGTGAGTTGTTACGCATTGTAAAGCTCCAATCTGTTGTGTGTGCCTGTTTTAGCTTTCCAGGGAAATTTTTATTATGGCTTGTTTAGGTTCTTGGATTTCATTCTAAATGCTAGTGTTTGGATGCCCAAAACACAATTTTGGATTTGAATATGTCCTAGATCCATGGAAGTTTGATAAGCCCTAAAAATTATAAAATTCAAGTCATACATTTAGAATTCAGATATGTCATTTTTAATTCCTTCTACCTATGTTACAGACACACATTGTCTCTCCCTTTCTCTTCCTGTTACCCTCTCTTTATCTCACTTCCTGAAGCAGGCAGCCATGGTTGCTTGAGTCCATTTATGTTCCGCACTTCAATCGAACAACAGGGCATGCTAACGCCATTGACAGCTATCTTCCACCTCCACATTTTAAGCCATACCAAGTAAAACCTCACCATTGATATTTGATGGTGTTAAAGAGCTATAGATGTAAGTGACTCCTCCATCCTTCAAAATGAAATGTGGAGGCTTTCACTAACCAAAATTCAGCAGTACAAAAGGAAACTAGTGAAATCACGGTTGAATTCTGCCAATTAGCCGCACACTATGATCTCAACCTTTCCAAACTTCAATAGCTAGGGGTCATGCTTCATTTTTGCAGATTACTGTTTCAATTCCAGTAAAGTTTGATTACCTTTTCAATTTCCATCAGATTGACTCTATCAAATATGACTCTTTGAGTCTTGAATCTTGATCATCCCTGATCCCTTCATTTGCGATTGACCAGGCGATTCCCCTCAACAATGTATATTCTTTTTTCAGACTTATTCTGATTCCGTGACGTGAATAGTTAGGTTTGTGTATTTTGTTTTTGGAATTGGCTGTTGGCGAGATTGTGATTTTTCTTTAATACAATATGAATTTGATTAGGTCTGCACTGTGCTAATGCGTATACTTTATTTGATCCTTTCATCAAGTTATTATACAGCTAACCAGCTTATGACCATGGTTATCTTGATAAAAAAAAAAAAAGAAGAAAAAAAGAAAAAAAAGTTTCTGTATAATATTATCTGTTTTATGTATTTACTTTAGGCTACGTTCGGATAACTACTTTTAGTAGCTTTTTTTTTTTGAAACTTTTGACTTTGTTATTTATCAAAAAATAAGCCTTGTTTGGATAACCAAGCTTTTTGAGGACCTTTAGCTTTTTTGGGGTAAAAAAAAAAAACATTACTCACCCTCACACTAGAGCTCTCGAAAAAAAAAAAAACTCCAACTATAGCTATTTTTGCCAAACATAACCTTGGTGTTAAATAAATCATATAATAATCTTCGTTCTCAATTCATTTAATTTTAGATTATAAGTTTAGGTTTTTAAAGTCGGTATCTTTATTTGGGAGTATTATAATGTCTTAAAGGTTTATTGAAAGCTTGATTCTATCCTCTTTAGCCTAACTATATTAATACAAATTGGTTAGTTGTAATCATAGAAGTTTTTTATTGGTTCATTGAAGGATAATTATAATTTAATTCAGACATAATACAATACTCTTTTCTATGCTCACTTTATAACCTAACATGTGATTTATTTATTTTCTTTTTAAATGTTTCATTACATAGAAGTATCATTTTTATCTTTTTATTTATAAAAATAGACACTCCCTCCGTTCGGAGACTTAAGAGTTAATAGTCAACTTTGACTTTTGAGGTCAATTTTGATCATTCATTTTTATGAAAATAAATTAAATTACAACATGAAATTGACATTGTTCCCTTTGTCTCGAAAAATATTTTCATAGTACCTTAAAAATATTTTCAAGTATGTAGAAAGAGTTAATCTCTTTTAATATTTGTCCAAAACTCTTTTTATGTTAGGTGGTTTGTTAGGATGCTATTTATCAGCTATGGTTCTGTAAGTTCCACTGCATTGGTTAGGACTCCATTGATCAGTGGAAATTAAATTGTAGACATCATGCATATAGGATTTAAGATCTTCAGCCAGTCAAAATTTTCACAAAATTTCAACATTGTTTAATTAAGTTAGTTTTAAACTTATAGATAGAGCTTCTTTTCCTTTTGTTTGGGATAAGGTGGGGTGTTGCTTCATTATTTTTTATCTTATTTTTGTGGGCAATACTGCGCAATGCGCATGTTACTCAACGATGATGATCCTCATGTGCCTATGTTGTCTGAAATGCAGGAGGAACTTCAACTAGCACTGTTCAGAACCTCATATGGTGAAAATCTATTTCTGGACAGGGTAATGGATAGCAACCACTTCCCTTCTTCATTACAAATTCCTTCACTTATTGGATTTGAATTTTTTGTTGTCTGCACTCCAATTTTTTTATTTTTTTTTGAAATTGTTGGGTAAGATTAGTTTATTGAAAAGATGAGGTGCACTGGGGTCATGTACGCTTAGCACGTATGGATGCGCAGTTGTTTGTCTTTTCCTTTGTTTGGGAGAAGGTGGGGTTCTTAAGACTAATACATGCCTCGAGAGTATGATTTCCTTTTAAACATTTTTACCTTAAATCATGAGCTAGTATATATGGATGGGCAGTTGTTTTTCTTTCCCTTTGCCTATCTCAGAGCTGTCATGGTATCTATTACCTAAATTATCTGCTAAGAGTTGAGTGCTTCAGAAAAATTGGAGCTGCTGTTGACCATCCTCTTGTTTTGCAGGTTTTTGACCTCTTTGATGAGAAAAGAAATGGCGTGATTGAATTTGAGGAATTCATTCATGCTCTTGGTGTATTCCATCCCCATGCACCTCTTGAAGAGAAAATTGATTGTAAATCACGATCTTTCCTTTAGTTCCAGCGTCTTCATTTTTTTTACTCTGTTTTTACCTTTCTTTTGGTATACTTCTTGCAGTTGCCTTCAGGCTGTATGATTTGAGACAAACTGGATTTATAGAACGTGAAGAAGTAAGTGCATTCTATATTCTTGCTTGCCTTGTATTAAGTGATCTGGAATAGCAGTTCTGAGACATGCTTGTGTCCAGGTTAAGCAAATGGTAATAGCCATATTATCAGAATCAGGATTGGATCTGTCTGATGAACTTCTAGAGGCTATCATTGACAAGGTAACTTTTGTTCATTTGTCATGTGATTTTGTTTCTTTGCATTTGGATCTTTGGAAAAGACTAATTAGATTTGGACCTTGGTGTTATAGGGGACTGGCATTTAACCAACTAGGGCTCCTCCTGGAGCTATATATTTTTAACCTTTAATACTGCATCTCATAAACTTGTCAATATGTCAGTCGTCTTCAGACGATGCTGTTTCTACATGCTTTTTCTTTTTTACTTTGTTTTTTCTGACCACCTTGAAGTGTTCATAATTTATTTCGTTGTTCTACAGACATTTGCTGATGCTGATGCTGACGGAGATGGTAAAATCTGCAAGGAAGATTGGAAGGCTTTTGTTCTTCGTAACCCAAGTCTCTTGAGGAACATGACTCTTTCCTATCTTAAGTATGTCATGTTACCCTTGATCCTCTCCTCTTAATCATCTTTCATACTCTCACAAGCATTCATTTATTTCTCACCCATCACTTCTTTTGACTTTTATCATCCTGAATGGTAACTTTCCTAATGGTTGATTGGTTTGTCTCTCGTATGAAGCTTAAAATAGTTTTAACTTTTAAATAAGTGACAAAATTTAATGACAATAACAGGTTGAAGCAGCATCATTTAGTGTCTTGTGCGCACAAACTCTTAGATCCACAACAAAACCAAATTGTTCCTGAAATACAACTTCTTGCTTGCCTGTTTTTATAGAAGTGTAAAAATTGATAAAGATTGAAGGATTACTGTTTAGTTGCACATAGTATGGAAGTATGTTTTCTGACATTTCTGTGGATAGCATGAATGTTCTAGTCTATGGAGTCATTTGGTTCACCTAGGTTGTATGAAGTTGAACACTGCCTTGAGTTGACGTAATTTCCTTTATTTCCCAATTTCTTTTTTTATACAACCAAACAGCCTATCATAGTGTTACTTCCTAGGAAGTAGTTTTCTTTATTAAGTCAATCAAACGACCTTCCTATGAACTTTTTATTACATCGCAAATGGAGGGAGAGAGACAGGGGATAGTCAAACATAATTTGCCCTCTTATTGTCTCAACACATTGGCACAATATGCTCCACTTTAGTAATAAATCAATTACTGTTAAGCTTTTTCCATTGTTGATTTCCTTCTGTAGTGCTATTGTTCTGTGGGGGTTGCCTCCTGTTATCACTCATCATAATTGGAAGTACTGAATTCATCATCTTGTTTATGTCAAATTTTCAGGGATATCACCACAGTTTTCCCAAGTTTTATTTTTAACACAGAGGTTGAGGAATGAGTAAGGCCTTTGATGTGTGATAATTCGTGGGGGAAAAAGGAGATGCAGCAGAGTTCTCGAAGAGACAAGGTCACTAGAAGTGCCGTTTTGGGCGGGGGAGGGTTTATCGGCTTTTGACAACGCAACGGGAACTCTGATAAATTGCTGAACAATGATACACAGCAGTTTTGAGGGTTTCTGCACTGAGGCTTTTTAGTGCAATGAAGAGCAGCATCACTTGGAACATGTTCACAGTTTGACGAGATGCCTACATTTTCGTGGAGAACTATCGATTGATGTAAAGTCCCTAGACATTTTGGCAATTCTCATAGCTGGAAATTGGTACGTATCGCGTGCTAGATAGCTTTAGGGTTAGAATACACTGTGTCCATCAAATTGATGAATGCAGATCTTTGATAATTTTTGCTAATTTTATTCTGAACAAAATGATTTATTGGGGGGAAGTTGAGTGGAATATTTATCTCAAACTCTGAGAAGGGTGTCGAATGTTTTCGTCTGAGAGGTTTGATTGTAATGAAGGAATGTGGATTCTGTTGATTGTAATGAAGGAATGTGGATTCTGTTGATTGTATGTAAATTTTGACGGCTTTTCTGGAAACCAGTGTGAAAGCTGCAGTGTGAAGCATTCTTCTCGGACCGACATTTATAGTTCTGAACAAATTATCTCCAGTTTAGTGTTTCCTATTTGAAGATTTACAATTCCTTTCATTTTAGACCTAAATTTGAGAGACTGAAAACTGTGTTGGAGATTCTACGCGTTTCGAGAGATTATGTGAAATAAGTTGAAATGAATGAAATATGTGAGAAAAATAAGTTGAAATGAATGAAATATGTGAGAAAAAGCACGTACACGACTGAACTAGAATAAAAACTACTCCAGTTGATAAAAAAGAAATGAACTAAACCGTAACACAGTAAAGCTCATTTTCTTTACTCTAACAGCAACCTCTTGTTTTTACTCAGCTGTGGATCTTGCAGCATTTTTCATCTCTGCAAATCAGCGTATCTTCATACAAAACATCATAACCTATGTTACTTGCACTCGGCTAGAAATGTCCAACATTGATACGTGTCAAAGTGTCGGACTCGGCAATCATCAGAAAATTTTACATATTTTTAGTCTAAAATGAAGTGTTGAGTGTCTGTACCCATGTCCGAGTGTCGAGTGTCCGACACGGATACTTGAGGTGAAATGATGTTCGGGTAACATAGATCATAACAATTGCCAATCAGTATGTATAACTCATTCCTAGCATAACTTTAATCTGGGTTAAAAGGCTTATGTTATTTCTTTTTTTCTTCTAGTTTGGTGATCTTGGGTCCAGAACCGTATCCGGCCCGATCCAAGTTGATCTGGCCCATTATCTGGCCCAGCTAACCTTTCCAACTCGGGCACCTCTTCCATTTTTTTTTTTTAAATGGACCCATGGTTGAACCCGGACCCAGTTTGTGCCACGGGAAGCTAAGATTACCCCAACCACTCAGCTAATGGCTAGGCCCTAACATGATATAAAGTACGTTTGAAAATCTTGAGTATTTTCTTTTGAGGTAGAAGATGCTATTCAAGATGGTACTATATGATTCTAGGTAATCATTTAAGTAGTATTCTATGATTTTTATTTTTTATTTTTTGAAAATTCTATATTACTATACGATGTAACCTCAAACTGATGCCTGTGTCATGTAAATTTGTGAATCATCCGATCATCTTTTGACTCTCATTTCAAGAGGCATATTCCTAACTTGCTAGAACACTGCTTCAGTTTAAGTTCTATAATCTACCATGAATAATTTGATATATTGGTAAACAAGTCGTTACACTTAAATCTATTAATCTTGCCGTTAAAACAATTTCAATTGAAATTCATTTCTTAACAGCGGAATATACTTACAAGTATAAGCCTACTCACACCTGCTTCTTCATGCTTGCCTGCTTCTCTCAACCCATGATAAGAATTAAGATCTTAACAAATCAGACTTTCACCCGTACCAATCTCTAATAGGCATGACCAAAACCAACCCATTATTGTACACTACTTCTAGTTGGAGACAAAGTGTCTTGTTACACACACTATATATCTCCTACAACTATTTCACTAATAACATGTCTCCTTTGACAAAGCAAGGCCAACAATCTCTTTCAAGTTCAACGACATATGTTTGAAAAAATCACTCCTCAAGTGGATAATTATTCCAAGTATTGGTCTCAAGTACTCCTATATTATACAAGGACTTGGCTTTGGTGTCCTTTAGTTTTACAAAATTCCTTTGGAGAGTCCGTCACATAGTCAACAAATCCTGCACTACTTTGCAAAGTAAGTAAAAAAAAGTAAATGGATTGTTTTTAATCTTTTTTCCTTGGTGCAAAGTTAAGTAAATGGATTGTGGGGGCAAATTTGAAGGGTTTTAGGTGCAACTGTCTTTTTCTTACATCTTCTTTATCTCTCTCTCTCTCTCTCTCTCTCTCCTAAAAGCATGTGCACCACATAACATGAGAGCCACACCGTTTGTTTGAAAGCAACACATCCTAAAAGAAGACATTTCATTTCATTTCACCTTCTTCCTTCTCCTTTTCTCATTTTTCCATTGTCAAATCATTATTGTTAGTTATTTGACAACCTTAGTGTCATTTTCATTATGGGGTTGGGGGGGAAAATGAAAGTGTTTGGCGCCAAAATTTCCATGCACGTTAGGTTTAAAATGGTAAAAAAAAGAGAATCCAATCCTTGAGATTTGATTGTCTTTGACAATTCTACGTCTTTTTTTCTTGTCATGCTTTTGGTGATCAAATGGGTGGTGGCGCCAAACCTTTGAATGTACGTACGTATGTACTTCAAAACAATTTGTTCGGTTTGAGTCGGTGTCAAATTATATAAGTAAAATGTATTTGTCTAAGAAACAATAACTCAAGTTTAAGGAAAAAGAGAAAAACAAATTGAAAACAAATAAGAATTGAAGTGATGTCAATTGTCATCTATTGGCTCCTATATTGCAATCATGCTAGCTAGAATTTGCTATTTGGACAAGAAGTCAAGAATTATTTTTGAATATGCACTATGTGGTTCACATTCTAATGAAATATGACCAGTTTGGATTATTTTTTGCTTTGGTTTCTCGTAATCTTAAACTAGGCCGGAGAAGCTGATTTCTTTCCTATCCTACCACCTAACAAACATGGCTAGCTATTACCCATTTTCTCTAGTCAAGTAGTGAAGTTTTTACTTGCATATCCAATGAACCATTTTAGTCTTATCAAGGAGAATATCGATCATGTGAAACTTTGATTATGATAATGATGGGAGTGCTCTAAATTTAAGCCATGGGTAATTTTATTTAGGTAACAAGTTTTCATCAAATAGCAGAGTAAATTAGGAACTTGGGTATCTGTCTAAGAAGCTTNAAAGGGAGCTGATACTAATATTTTTTTTTTTTTTATCAAGTTTCACTATTTTTAAGTGAAAAGATAAAACATTGAGATAATTAATGTGAAGACATGAAGATTAATTCACTCATTCACTAGATATATGAAAATTTCTTAACTCTCACTCTAGACATGCATAAACATAAACACATTAAATCATTGATTGTTTAGCATGCTTCCTTCAACACACAATAACAAGAGGGAATGGTCATTAGATGCAGCTCTAATGGCAGACACTTAACTGTGAGAATGGTAGTTATTCTTCATTGGGAGCAAAAGGATCATATATATTCATTGATTCATATAGGTGTGGGAGAAACCCCATGATTATTGTTGGTCAGTTTAGAATCATTGCAATTACTTTTAAAAGTATCATTCCATGCACCCAAAAGCAAACACCAATAGCCAAAAGCAACCACCCTCAATTTATTACATAAAATCTCCTTTCTTTGATTCTTCCTCACATCAACCCAAATCATCATAACTATATATATATCCACCATACATCATCATCATCATGTGTTTGATATAATGACACACATACATCATATTATCAATACTAATGTCACACAAATTAGAAAAATTAATTAAGAAAAAAAAAGGCAATATCTTGTTCATAAATCCAAGATGGGCCCCTCCCATATCTCCTTTGTATGGGAGAATCAAGCACTACAATACCAAAAATTACAATAATACTAAAAATTAAAAAAAAAAAAAAAAAGTAAAAAGTCACCACCACACAACATAGGGGGTGGTTGTAAAACTTGACATATCTTGTGTCTTTTCTCTCTCTCTCTCTCTCTCTATTGCTCTCCCTTTCTTTCCCTTTCAAGGGAGAAGTTAGGATATTTATCCTAATAATTTCCCTAATAACAAACTATACTTTATATTACAAGACCTAAACCAAACCCAACTAAATGATAGGTTGGTTTAGTAAAGGGTAACCATCCATCAATCTCATGACTAGTCTTTCTTTACAAGTTCACTAGTATGGAAAAAAAAAAACAGGATGGTTAGTTTTGCTAAGACTAAAATCAAACTTTGACAATCATAGTAATATAGTACTACTACTACTACTACTATTCAACTAACCTCATGTTGTAGTCATTTTCTTTAGGTAGTCAATGCTAAACAACCCTTTGGTACTTTGGGGTAGAAATTGTTGAACAATCCAAATGATCAATGCCCCTTTTCCTAGGGGAATTAGTACTTGAAGGGTTAATGGCAATGGGTGGTATTTCAATGGACTCAAGCTGAGGTGGTGGGTGTTGCCATTGAGGGAGCGGCCCCGCCAAGAGGAGTGTCTGGAGGAGCGGCCCCGCCTCCATCACCGCCTTCAGGAGCTTCCCTTTTTCAGGCAATGGGCGGCGACTGGAGGCCAATGTGGCGGCTATTTGGGGTGGTAGTGATGGTGATGAGGCGGCCGAGGGTGGGTTAAGGAGTAATGTTGGCGGTGTTGGTGGTTGTATGACAGGAGAATTAGCACCACCACCACCACCACCACCACCACCACCACCAGGGGAGGAAATTATGCTGCTTTCCTCGCTCTCAGAAGACGAGGTCGAAAAGCAGTTAGTTGCAGTTGTGTTAGTAGTGTTGGACAAAGTAACAGCCTTTTGCTGCAGCTGCAACTGCTGTTGTTGTTGCAGCTGCAGCGGTTTGTGATGATGATTATGTTCTCGGTTATCACTGGGTCGTTGTTGTTGTTGCTGCTGCTGCAAAAGCTGCTGTTGGAGAAGCAGCTTTTCCAACAGCAGCTTTTGCAGTTTGGATTGAGCTTCATCTCTCTCCTTAACAGTCAACATCAGCAAATCCTTCATGTGGATTAGTTCCTCTTCTTTCTTCATAATCTCATCATGGGCAGCCATTACTGTGGCTTCTAGCTCCATTCTTGACTGTAATATGTACTGCCTCAGCTCACCCATCATCCCCTGTATCAACAATTCACAAAATTAGTGAGAAATTTCATAAAAGCACAAATGTCAAGCCATTTTCAAGCACTCAAATTGGAAAATTGAAGATTGTAAAGTTAATTACCTCGTCTTCGTTGTAGTAATTAACCCAGTTAAATGAGCTGCATTGCTCCATTTAAGCTTAATTTTCCTAGTGTTTGGCTTGAGGCAGGGGAAAGCAGAGCAAGTAAGTGAAGGTGACTATGTGGCTATTTTTCTCTCTACTCTGTTTTTTTTTTTTTTTTTTGTTGTGGGAATGTTATTGGAAAGAAAAGTGGTTAGAATGTGAAGGAAAAAAATGAGGGGTTTGTGTGCTTATAAGGATAGATTAGTAGCAACTGTTTGCTTTTTTGGTTTTGGTTGGGCTTGAGTATATTTGGTAGATTGCTTTTGGGGATTCATGGGACATTTGGTTGGACAAAGACACAAAAAGCCAAAAGCACACCAAGCCCCAAATGACTTACTTTTCTATTTGCTCCATTTCTTTATAATCAATGTATAGTAATATTCATTAGGATAATGGGCCATTATATTTTTCTTTTTTGTTTTGTTTTGGGATATCAGTAAGATATAGGGTAGGACTATGTCTTACCTACAGTTTTTGAGAGGTTTTAGAAGAACTTCGGTTTTTGAGGATAAGAAAAACTCTGTTTTACCGTTTGGATGAATTAGTTTTTGCAAGAGCTTTAACTTTGACAAGGATGTCAAAAGCTCTAAAAGTGAAAGCTACTCAATGAAATTTTCACCCAAAAAAATGAAATTGTAGCTTTGCCAAACATAGCTTATTATGAGCTACTTCTCTCAAAGGCAACATTGTCTTATATGCGTATAATATGATATCTTCAGGCTCATTAGAGAAGGGTTTGTGCAGGATAAAGGTTCTCATAGATAATGTTCCACATTATCATCTACAACTTGGACCCCATCTCTAAATAATTAGACGCGCATATTGAGTTGTATTTGGTTACGAAAGGTTGAACGTCAATGACAAGGTTGTAAGTTTTTCCAAGAAGAAGCTCTTCTAAAATCTTTTTGGCAACGTTTACGGCTCACTATTCCCCTGGTAAAAACCTTTTTAGGTGCATGCGACTAAAATCTAGACCGAGCGATATAGATCATCGGATCTCATTATCAGCCCAGATTGAAAATTTGTATGGTTTATATAATAAGGGAGTTTTTATATACATACAGCATACACGAATAAGGAGTGTGTGGTGTGCCACTGTGCTACCCACCCCAAACTTGTAGGGTTACTCATAATAGTCTAGACTAAAAGAACTTTCTTTAACTTTTCACAAGTGGAAATATAGTAAGAGCACCACTATTGTCTAGGACACAAGCTAAGTCATAAGCACTAGCTATGAATGATCTCATCATTTGAAGTTGTATAGTACTACATTATAGTAAAAAACTTAGAGTTGATTAATCCAAGTTAACTTCCTAATTAATGTGAAGACTATTTGACTTATATCAAGCTAGATTGCCCAAAAGAGCAAACAAAATATATACACTTTAGGGCACACAAGTGTGTGACTGTGTGGGAAACAGGGCAGTTAAGTTTGACTGTGAGAGTGAGAGTGAGAGTGTGAGTGTGAAATCAATAGTGAAAAAGGATAGGAAAATCCGCCGCACTGTGCACGTGCTGTTTGCTCGTGTGAAATTTCTAGTCAGTTTTTCGGTTTGAGCCGTTTGGTTATTATGAATACAGCTAATAAGCTTATAATTAAGGGGAGCACCTTGACTTGACATTTTCTAATATGGATTTACATCTATTCAATTTAGTTTAGGGTGTGTTTAATTTAGTTTTGTCTAATGTTGTAATTTATGTGCTGATGTCTTAGTCTAGTGGTTCAGACTGAGGGCCTTGAATACATTAGGTATCAAGTTCGATCTCCCCTTCTCTCCTATTGTATGTGAGTAGTTGAAAAATACTTAGCCCACCAATTGGGTGGCTAACCCACTAGTTTATGCGTGTATCTCTCTCTTGAAATCAATTGCCTACTTGTTTAGGTGTGATTAGAGCGATCGAAAGATATATGCTAGTGGGTTGCCACCTGGTGGGTCAATCTATCATTCCCTTGATTGAATAGTAATAAAAGTAAATGGTATAATGAAACTAGATCGAAGTAGTATGGAAACAATGAAATAAAGTCGTAGTGAACTGGGCTAAAATAACTTAAAATGGAACTGATAAATAATGAGTAATATGAACCTAAAATAATTCAATAATTCTATAGTTACTCTAAATAATTAAGTTGTTGAACTAAGCAAAACTAATCAAATTACCGTGAATCAAACGTAAAATGAAAACCATATATAATAAAGTAGAGTGGTACTAAATACACCATTTTAATAGTATACATACACCCACTTACAGGGGTAAATTGACAAGGCTACCCTTTTTTCCTTTCCAACTACAAAACCCTTCTAATTTTTCTTTTCTTTCCCTT
>BSSO01002335.1:0-19669 GCA_030267885.1 Mesembryanthemum crystallinum | reverse complement strand
TAATAATAATAATAATAATAATAATAATAATAATTCAGTTCAGTTCAGTTCCAATCAGTTCAGTTCAGTTCAGTTTTTTCCAGGTGACGAGAACATAGCCTTATTTTGTTTAGTAGGGAAATATGATAGAAATGTGAAACATGTTGGATGCAATTTTCAAAATATTGTTTTTTCACTAATCATTATGGACTACCATAATTCCATATTGAAGAAAAATAGCGATGACTATATTAATGTACAATTTGGTTATTCAATTTGTTGTTAATCAATTTTAGATTGACTTTTATTTGACTAAAATGTGGTGCGGTTCGCCTTATTTAGGTGCGTTGATTTTCACTAAAAGTAACTAAATTGAATTGAAATGAATGGAAACTGAATGAATAGTAGTTATGTGAGAAAAAAAATAATATAAGTCGTTGATAGCATGAACTGAACTGAAATGACCTAAACTAAATTGAAGTAAGCTAAAATGTGATTGAATAAGGTAAGATAAACACACACTTACTTGCCTTGTCTTGTTGTTCATTACTTCATGTATGTCCATTAGAATTTCATCATGATATTAATTTAGAGTTATTCCCAAAAATGATTTATGGGATCTGAATGTTTATTTTTCATTTTTCTAGTACTAATTCAATTTTTTTTTTTTTTTTTTCCCAACAAGTAACACAATACCATCAGCTTGGATCCTCCAAAATGTGGTACAATTTGAAAGATTGCAATTACATCTTAAAATTAATAAATGAGCTACTTACTCAAGAGGTGTTTGGCGCATTGGTAAACAAGCTATAAATTATACACAAGGTTAAGGGTTTAAGCCTAATGGAGAGCATCTACACAAATTTATTTGCGAAATATCCGAGACCGTGCATTAGGAGGTGTCTTTTAGTCACGTCCAAGGAGAAGAAAGTTCTCCTTACCAACACCAAAATAAATAAATAAATGAGTTACTTGAAATTTATGAAAGGGAGAAAAAGATGTAGGGCGAGGACACCTTGGCGAATGAAGTAGTTGTGAGCAATGTGACTGAGCCTAACTCACACATGCATGGTTTAGTGAAATACTTGGCTAGAAAATTAAGGATGAAGATGATACGATGTGAGAAATAGTTGAGTTTGTGGTACCATTGAGCTGATTACGATGCAAGAGCAAAATGCATCAAGTTTTCTCATGGAAATTATTTAGGATCATTAATAGGAGATGATGTTGACTTCGGGTTTCAATTGCTCTTTAAAGGATAAGATATATACTCGGTTCCTAACATGTTCGGATATCATTAATGGAGTCGAGACACAATACACCCTAAGATAAACTACTCCTAGGATAAACGACTAAGAGATTATTGTAGTCGATTTGAGCGTGGCTGGCTGCTGTTCTCGATGGCATCCTTTTCTATTTATAGGGCATGCTTGAAATCTTCTAGCATCCTCCCCGATCAATGTGCCCGAAGATCTCGCGTGATTGATCCTACCTTCGCACTGGTCGAAAATTTTCTTCGTCGGTTGAGAAAATCCGTTGATCCTCTTGGGTCTTCTTTCCTTAATTGGGAGGATCTGTTGAACGTCTTTGGCCCCTGCTTTCTTCTCTAGCTGGGTCAGCCGAAGCCGAAGGTCGTCCTATGCCCAAGCCCATAGTGAATATTTTTATGGGTTAACAAAAACTCCATAAATGATTGAAGACACCCTTGGATTACCTCATACACCAATAAAATCAATAACACCTAATAACCAGCTTAAACTCCCAACAACAACAAGCTCTCATGACACAGCCTAATATAAGATGAGCAAAATCAATTCACATATCGGTCGTCCTATGTGATGACCAGTTCTGTGTGGACATTGTGTACAAGTTTTCTAGTGACAAATTATCACCAAAAGATAAAGTGAAAATGACAACATTAATTAGCAATTAGTTTAATTGAAGCAAACACATAGACCAATATAAAACACTTGATAGAATTAATAGGAGGAAATAAAGAACACTCTGCCTCCCTCCCCATTATTTGTTGTTCCAACCATAAATTCTAGCTATTCATAGATAGCAAAAACTACCAAAAACACACCAAGCATTTCAATTAGATATTTTGACTTGTTGAAAAAGGTTGCCAAATTTAAAGTGATCAATGATGAGTAGGTACATGTTTATGCACATGAAAAATACAGTGAGGGAGGAGCTAGTTTGTGTGTGAAAGCTCCTTATGAGGCTTTTAAATAAGTGTTATTTTGGATTACCGCAAATGCATATATCGTAAAACATCATCAATCTAATTTAGTTGGGAAAAATTTCATCAAAATAGTCCCTTCAGTTTGTCCGAGTTAAAAAATACATTTGATATTATATTACATACAAAATGTCGATCTTATTACATATGTTGTGTCTAAAACTTAATAATGATCTTTATATATTAAACTTCCAAATCAAAATTCTCATTCTTTAGTAACACAAATAAACTTTGAGGTAAAAATCAATGCTTTATTGCTATTGTTTATGAAAATGGCAATTATAGCCTGCCTGATCTTACATGTATATCATCGATCAATAGCTAAGTATCAAACCAAATTTGATCGACACACATAGTTCACTACATGCTGTGGTTCGTTTATGTGATCAATACAACTGTTACTTATCCCACTCCTTGTCATGGATGTATAGATACTCGTAACCAATAATATCCTTCGAAAACTTGACCACCTGAAATGGAATATGAAAGCACAAACTCGAAACATCTTATTTCCCCTGTACACTTGTCATGAATCTATGTATGGGAAACAATATTTTTTCTAGAGTCCAACTTCAAGAGAAAGTTGATGCTTGAGATCATCCCCAATATGAAGAGTATGCTCACCCATTGGGATCCTCCTTATCCCATAATCATCAACCACACTAAGATGCTTACAAACATGGATATTCATCTTGACCCGTTGTTGTGAACCCGCCAACACATGGACCTTTTCGAACCCAATGAGTTGCTTCTCGGGTGCCCGTTTCCCATCACCGGGCGGGCTCGAGAACACGAGGACCGTGTGGGACCCATCGGCTTCCCCGGTGTTCTTGACATCAAGGTGGAGGCTGAGGGAGGGTGTGTCACAGTTTGTGTGTGTGACTCTTAAGGCATTGTTGTTCATCAATGTGGTCATGTTTCTGTTGGCATAGAGGCTGCCTAGGGGTACTTGGGCCTTGGTGGGTGCTTGGGCCAAGGATTGGGTGAATCGGGTGTAGCTTAGCCCAAACCCGAATGGGAAGACGGTCGGTCCTTTATAGAAACGGTATGTTCGGCCCGGATAGCCTCTTGATGGGTTGGCCCGCATTGCTAGGTCCGTCATTGCAATCTTTGATACATAGTCTTGTGGATACCATGTCATTGGTAGCTTTCCTCCTTAACAAACAAACAAATAAATGTACACAAATCATTAGTATTCAAAAGAATTGAAAAATTATACTATTTCATTATGCATATTTGTAAATTTATTTTATGAAAAGTTCAATACATTATATCACAGTTGATGGGTATTTGATTATATTAACTTAGTCTTGAATTTTATAAGGTTAGCAAGTAAATAAGTTGTTTGTCGATTCCTTCTTTACAGAAATAAAAGGTAATCATTCCCATTTTATAGAAATAAAATGTATTTTTATTCAAATTAAGTACAAGAAACAATAGTAAATTTGGTATTCACAACCCAACAAGCAATTCCTTTTGTTTTTAAGATTTGTAGTTTTTTGTAACTTTTTTTCCCATCGAAAAGAAAGGCGTTAGTGAATAGATAAAGTTTTTGTACCTGGATTAGTAGTTCCAAAGAGGACATCAGCAATGGCAGTACCACCAGCCTGACCCGGATACCCGGCCCATATGATGGCACTAATCCTTGGGTCATTCTTAGCAAATGAGACATCCAAAGGCCCACCACTCATCAAGACCAAGATAGTTGGACCTCTGGAGGCCCTAGCCACCTGCTGGATCAGGTCCTGTTGGTGGCCCGGTAGAAGGATGTTGGTTCGGTCCCTAGCTTCGGCCTCAATTGATTGGTCCAGGCCCATCACTAGCACTGTTGCATCAGCCTGCCTTGCTGCAGCTATGGCTGGCCCAAATTGGTTTGTGGTGCAAGCCACATTTGTGCATCCTGCTTGGTGGATGGTTTTTGAGTACCTTGCTATGCCTTGTAAGGGGGTTGTGTACCCACATGCAATACCTAGGGTCACAAAGATTTAAAAAAAAAAAATTAAGTATAATTGCCAAAATTAAAGATTAAGGTGTGTTCGTTTCAATTGGAATGTGTAGAACTGAATTAAATGAATAGTAATATGTGAGAGAAAAAGTTGAATTGCAAAATGAACTGGGCTGAACTGGACAAATTGAAACTGAATAAACAATTGGAATAATGAAATGAACACATCCCGAACTGATTAAGCTCGTTCTCGGAACCCGAAAATAACTTACCGGCATAGTTACCAATCATGGTTGTCGTGACATCAGAATTAGGCCCAATGACAGCAATGGTTCGATGGATGGCAGTGGACAAGGGCAGCGACCTGGGCCTGTTCTGGAGAAGAACAATGCCTTGACGGGCCGCCTCAAGGGCCAACTGGTTATGGGCCGGATCACACAC
Organism: Mesembryanthemum crystallinum; assembly: GCA_030267885.1. Taxonomy (NCBI): domain Eukaryota; kingdom Viridiplantae; phylum Streptophyta; class Magnoliopsida; order Caryophyllales; family Aizoaceae; genus Mesembryanthemum; species Mesembryanthemum crystallinum. Next base: position 15,062 of record BSSO01002335.1, on the reverse strand, counting down.
AACATTCGGGCCTAGGTTCCCAAATGGTTGGGCCGATGGTTCACCATCATACATCCCTAACCTCATCTGGACCGTAAATGTGTTGGTCAAGGCTTGATTCACATCAGCCTCAGTTAATAAACCCCTTTGTATGGCCCCCTCTGTGTGTTCCGCTAGGAATGGTCCACAATCCAAGTCTAGACCTGCCATCAACAGAAGATTTTAGGTCAATTTAGTAAGCGAACATGTCAACTAGTTTAACTAGTCGTAATATAAGTGAAGTTTATGACGGGATGTAAGTTTTAAAATCGAAGATTCACTTGACAAAACCTATAATTGATATTTTGATTAATTAAAGAGAATTAATCGTACCTGCTTTGATAGTATCTGCAACCGCTTCTTCAGGGGTTTTAGTATAATGTTGCTTATTATATAATACACCAACCGAATCACAATCCGATACTATATACCTAACAAAAACAAGAGGGGGAAAAAAAAGACGAATTAGATTCATAAGCATAGTTTATCGAAAGGGATGTTGGTTAATAATAATGAGATGCAAGCAAGGGATAGATGAATTTGCTAGTTACCCATTGAGGTGCCATTGGCCACGAACTGTGTTGCGAAGGAGATCAGCGTCAGCACAAGTGGGCTTGCCATTCACTTGATTGTAAGAGCACATAACACTAGCAACTTGGCCCTCTTGTACACAGGCTTTGAAGGGCACATTGTAGGTGTCTTCCAAATCTTGTTTGCTCACCTATACAAGGGCACATAAATTTTGCAAAAGGGATCAGTCAATAATAAAGTGCGCAATATTGTAAATTCGTAACTATTATGTTCCAAATTAACGATATAGAATGGTATTCTGTAATTAATTCTTATACGTGCTATTTAGGAAGCCTGAACCCCCAATATGGGGTCGTAAGTTGTAATTTGTTTACCAATAAATCAAACACCTCCCAAATGATCAACGATATATATCATTATGTATACACAATATACGTAAGGATTTCTGCGACAAATAAAGTTCATTATAACAGTGCAATCTACACCACACAACAAACACTCGAAGTCAATATTAATATTGCATGAATACAAAAAATGGTATGTTGAAAAAGATTGTGTTATGTTTTGAAGCTCGACCATTGTTTTCCACGATATTAATGTTAACCACATAGGTTGTGCCTTGTGCGGTGTATTAAATGATAAAGATTTGTCGCATTATGCCAAAGCTGCAGCTATATTCTTGTTTAACAGATAAACTAGCTTGTCACTATCCAATAATGTGTGTTGCGTGCAAGGAATGTCATTTTAGGCTCATTTGATACTAGTATACATATTACTTGCAATGCATGTAACTGACATATCCTTTTGCAAGTGCTGCAATCAGCTTCGTTACTTTCTGTTACTTCCACATCAAAATGATCAAAAACAACACATTATAACCTTGAGCTAGCCCCACATAGAGAAGCTAGCAGGTGGGGCCATTTTGGTGCACACCTCAATATTCTCTTATCCAGAATTTTGCCATGTTTTCTAGCGTGTTAGGATTGCTCTTTAGATTCATTTTCATCTTCAATCCTGATATGTTCCCCTTCCCTATCACCCAGGGAAAATTTTGGCCTCTTAGATTTAGATAATGGTAGTCCACTCAATATTATCGGACCGTTCTTGCTCATTAAGGCGGGGAACAGTGTTGAAGTAAACTGAACTAAGTTGAATGTAAATCGAATAAATAGTTATTGTTGATTTGAACTGAACTGAACTGACTGGACGCAGAATAGGAACAACGAAATGAACACACCCTACTCAAGAACCTTCAATCCCCGACAAAGAATAGAAGGTTTCTCGAAAAGTTTGACTAGATATATTTAAGCGCCTTATTTATCGAAGGAGTCGAATTGCTTCTTGATTTGGATCTCATGTCTAATCCTAGTTTGCTAACAACTTCCACATCACCTAATTAAATAACAGTTGATTATAAACAAAGCTCAAAGTAATCTTATGTAAAAAATCTGCTGTTAGTACTTCAACATTTTTGTGCAAACCTCAAAAGTTTCTTATCCAATTTATACGCTCAAGTGGTATATACTCGATGTGTCTACAAATTAAAGCTGCTTTGTCCGAGACCACAAAAATTGTAGCACTCTTGGCCTGCTATTCTACACACATACGTATTTTTCCTTTAACCCGTGTATTATAAGGACGGTCCCATAATGGGTGCCACTTTCTTCTGTTTTGCTTTGTGGGGGATACGTCACTAGCGTATGAACCAAGAATTTTAAAGGAATATTAGAGAAATAATGTTACTTTCTGGTGTGTCTCTAGATTGAACACTTACAATTTTTTACTAGAGTTATTTTTAATTTTCAATAGTACAAATAAATTCAAAATAAAAACTGACATTTGACAATTGGTAACCACCTCGACTGGTGGAGTATTATTTAGAGGAACAAGAATCAAACATTTACTAACTCTTAATTTACAACTCAAAATATATATAAATTAAGGTATTATTTAGATTGTGGTACATATGTTGCTTTAAGTGACGTTTTTCTTTGTGCAATGAACTTGTAAAAGTGTGAGTGTGACCAATTCAGCTCATATACCCATTACTATACACATGTAACACAATGACACATGATGATCTTTTTCTTAAAAATCAGGATTTCAGTCTACCAATATCTAAGCATACATTAACATATCTAATAAATAAGCTAAAACCAAATAGTTCAATTCAATCTTTATAGCTCAATACATGCTCCAAGTAGTTAAGAATTATACCAACAATGAAACAGAGAAGCAAAATTAGAAGTGAAGAAGAGAACCAATTACCAGAGCATTAAAATGGAAGCGATCGATGCCATGCCAATTATCAAGATCATAAGCGGTAAAGTGCTTGCAACAAGCAGCCACCTTCAACCTGTTCTTGTTGTAAGTCCCTTGAAGTCCCCTCACATAACTTGCTGCATATTTGGCTGCTAAAGCGGGATCTTCACCAGGAGTTTCTTGTCCACGTCCCCATCTTGGGTCACGGAATATGTTCACATTTGGGCTCCAAAATGTTAATCCCGCGTTCCCTCCATTGTACATTGCCCTAGCCTCATCGGACACCACCTGTACCACATCCAACATTCAATGTATCAGCTAAACAATCAATAGACGCTTTCATTGTTAGGAGTATTTTCGTATCGTTGTTAATCAACAGTAAAGTTGACAGTTAGATTCCTATCAGCTATCATCTAAACCAAATAGAAAAATATATGTATCCTTAGTGTCCCCAGTCGTGATTTCCTTTGAAACACAAGTATAATTTATTACTATATTTGGAAATTTCATAATGTAATTTAGTTACAATTTTAATCAAATGGAGGGAGTATGTTTTATTAGTTTATGCAAAGAATTGTTTAGTTGGTCATGTAACTTTTAAAGGCGTGAAGTACTAACGTTGAAAAAGAAAGCTGGAGTTGTAAGGCCAAGGACCTTTCTAACTTAGTTATACATCATTAAATTCAATAGTTCAATGGTCCCAATTTCAGTTACCTACTTAGCTACTACATTATTTCCAAATTTTTACGTAAATAAAATTGACTCATACCTAAGCACACCACAAAAAAGATGAAGAAAGTGATAAGATTCTCTTTGAATAAAATTGCTATAAACTGACAGTTGTTACAAAAGAAATGAATTACACCTTACTCTATCAGAGGGAATAATATAATATAATTAAAATATTTGGTGCAAATGATGGGGTTTACATAATTTTTTGTGATGGCAAAAGCAGCCAAAAAGAAACAAAGAGAGCTAAAAGGCTCAATCGGGTAAATTTTTATACTCGTTTTTTAGCGACCAGCCCACACCACATGCCAGCCACTTTCGGACTATGTTTCAGAAAAAGGCTAACAAAAAAAATATATACATGTATATAATTAATAAAAAAATTATCTTTGGTCAAAATATGTTTTTCTAATATACACTGAAATATAACAAAATATGTCATAGTTACGACAGAATAACGATAAAAAATCCTATCATAAAAGAAGTTGTCTTAGTTGTAGATGTAGTTTTCTAGTCATTGTCATATATGTACCACGGGCACAACATAGTTGATGCATCATATTTATGACGAGATTTTTAGCCCGTCGTAAATAGACAGATTAATGTAATGATATAAAATAGAGTGTATGGGTTTTGTTTTTTTACTAATCAGATTTGCCAATCACCTGGCTCACAATTCACGAGCTGTAGTTAACTGTTTTGGCCACTAAAATCACCGCAGAGTATGTGCATGTCATTTGTCAATACATAAGATGTTTGAATTGTTGAAAAAAAAAAACTGACGGCTGAAGGATAAATATAGTAATAAAACAGTACACTTTTATGAAAATTACGAGAAAAAACAGCTCTCAATCGAAGAACATGTGACATAGATGCACAAAAACATCGTCAAAGTAAACATCGTCAAAGTACGTTCCTTCATGATTTTACTGCACCAGAATGTAAAATTCATAGGTACAAAAAATTTACCCCATTCTACACTAAGTTGTTTTAATCTGGTAAACTGCTCATTTCGATACAACAGTTGTGTAACTATGTAATTCTGTAATTAGCATTCCTTCATTAATTACTAGCTATGTACTCATCAATAAATTGGTCTATTTTCATGTTTCTTTGGCAAAACTTTTTAAGGTGAGTGTTGAGTTTTAACAAGTACATCAAAACTATGTGGTACACATCTGTATTTATATTTGTAAGGATTAAAATGGTCCATGACATATAGTATATCACATATGTAGCATACTAGCATACATGATCTAAAAGTGATGGAACCCACACACATATTTGTAGTTAGTCCATTTCTTTTCTCTTGTTGGTATTAATTTACTTTGCCAAACTAATGACACTCTTTTTTGCTTTTAATTGCACTAATGAAATTTGATAGATAAAGACAATAATCACAAGTTTTAAGTACTTAGGAGTAGAAGTTTAACATGTACATAAAAGTTAATTATTGAAAACTGAAAATTACTCTTCTTATTTTTATGGTAGGTATTATTTTTGCTTTTGATGTCAAATCTTAATAACTAATAACCTGAAATTAAATAAGTAAAAATTATAATCAAAAATTTAAACTAATATTTCGAAAGTACTTTTTAATACAAAACTATGACAAGTAGTTCTTTTTCATCTTGCGAACTAAGTTATTTTTTCTGTAAATAATCAACGGTCAAGATTTGACAAAAGAAAGCAAAAATGAGTAAATGACAATAAGAAGAACGGAAAAAAAAAAAAAANAAAAAAAAAAAAAAACAGTCACAATGGAACAGGGGGAGTAAAACTCACATGTCCAATGGTTTCCCAAAGAGACTCATTGAAGGTGGCAGCGGTAGTGATGACCTGAGGGAAGCTAGTGGCAGCCCGGAAAGCACTATTGAACTTGGTCCCAGGCCCCACATTGGACACCCCATGTAGGGCCTCGGACCACCACTCGTAGGGCTGAATCCCGAGGCGCGGAACTCCGGCCGCATTGTTCACCAGTAGCCTCACCTTCTCCTGCAGGGTCAACCTCCCGATCAGGTCCGCGACCCGTACACGGATCGGGAGGTTGGCTCTGCAGAACCGCAGGGCCCGGGTCTGTCCGTTCCTAGGGTCGCAGGCAAACGGACCCCGGGCCTCTGTGATCCTGGCTGCAAAAACGGCCAGGACGATTAATAAGACTACAACATTGGTTGTGGTTTTGTTAGCCATATCTGTGTGTTGTTGTTTTTGTTTTGGTTTAAGGAGAATGTGAGTGGAGAGAGAGGGTATTTATAGAGAGTGAGGTGGTTGCGTAGCGAAATGGAAGAAATGATGGGTTGATAAGGGTTTAATAAGGTTCATGATTTATGGGTTTAATTTTAATTTTAATTTCCACGTCTTCTGATTTCTGATGTTCTTATTGTATGTATAAGCTAGTGAAAGAGAGAAGAGATGGAAGTTGAGAGGGATAATGGGAAAGAATCAGAGAGTGGTGGGGGGGGGGGGGGGGTGAGGAAGAAGAACAGAGGAACAGAGGAAGAGTGAGACAGAGTAACACGCAGTTAATTGGGGCTTTTGCTAGCACTATTGGCACTAGCAGGTAGCACTTATCAGTCCAACGCACAAGTGAGAGTGATCATCAGGATTTTTCCCATTTTGTTACTACTGCTCTGCTTTTGATTTTTGGCAATTTATTTAATGGCCCCCTTTTCCTTCTTCGATATTTATGCAAATGCCACCAAAAATAATTTTTTTTCTAACCGTTTAATTGTCAGACGATCTAATTTAATGATGACTTTTCGCAGTTTAAGGATTATATTTAACAGCTTAGGGGTGACTTTCTATAACGTATATTTTTATAAAATTAACCCAAGTTATAAAATGTCAACCTTAAGTTGCTAAGTAACCCCTAAATTTAAAAAAAAAAAAAAAGTAGCCTCTGGATTGGTTAATTTAACGGTTAAATGGTTGCGCAAGAGTGTTATGGCACATTTGGTTTACTAGTAAATTAAATAAAGTGTTGTATACATGTAACACCATGACAACATTCGAGTTTTATGGGGTGTTCTAGTGAATAGGATTGGAGTTCTAGTATCGTCTCCCAACCATGAGATTGATTGTTTGACTATAGTCAGCATTTGTACCTTTTCTAAAATAAATAAAAAACGAGAAGCATTTACTAAAGTTAATTTTCGGAATAAGATGTGCATTTTGGGAGATACCCTTTTAGCCAATATCCAATGAATAAAGACGTGTTATGCTTTTGGCTAGTATTTTATTCGCTATTCATTTTAACTGAATCGTGTTTAATTGAGTTAATTTGGATGAATAGTAATACATGAGATAAAATAAATTATAGAATTTAAATGAACTAAACTGAATATAAGATGGAAATTAAACGGGGAAATGAATGTACTCTAGTATTTCAATTGATTTTAGATATATTATGCCTTTGTATATTATTTGATTCTCCTCTTCACCCAATATACAAGATATTTTTCCTATACGAATGTAGGAGTATAGATCGTTTGTGTTTCTTATATGTACCAATAACAACAAAATATAAAGAAAAACAATCTGACTTGTATGTTGTTGTTCATAACTGAATTCATCGTTGCCAAAAAAATAATAATAAAATAATAAATAATAATAAAAAAAAACTCAGCAATCAAAACAGAGGGTGATTTTAGTGGTTAGAGCTTCTTTTGCTTATTAATCTTACGTAGGTGACGAGTTAAGGAAGAGAAATGCCATAATATTGGTGGGATAAGGTCAAAATAATGGCGGCAAATTCCACAAATTGGTTGATTACGCTATAACGAAAATAACTAGCGTGTCAACAAATGTTTCCCAGGCACGCACGTGAAATGTGGTCAGTTCAGTACAGTAAAAAACAAATCTCTGTCACGGCTTCGATCTTTTTACTGAGTTTTTAGGTGATCGCTCTAACTCCCATGCTGAGAATGACCATTCCATAAGCAGTAAATTCCACAAATTGGTTGATTATTAACCATGTCCATTTGTGTAGACAATTTAGAGATGTAGACAAATTGGATTCTGAATTAATATCAATAACATGAGAAAAAATGGTAAAGTCGGTGCAATGCAAATCTCAATTAAATGCAGTATGAAAACGAAGAATTGAATAATGATGGTATATTTTGCACGACTAGTAGAAAAGTCGATTTGAAATTATGGAGGCTATTGGAAGCTGCTGATAAAAGTAGTTGAATGTAAACTGTTTAAACATACATATGAAGGTAACCTCATATTTTAAGAGACTTTTGAGAAAAACAAATAATACTAGCTGTGAACAAAAATGAACATAGTATTACTTTTAGGGTGCGAAAAGTAGTAATAGTTGATACTTGAGAGTGCGCAATGAAATGACTAGAAATTGAGCATGCATTCAATTCAAGATGAAATTAAGCTTCAATAAATTGCTAGCTAGGTGACTGACCGGCTACTATTTGGTTCCAAAGATAAACGTATTTCCTGTACTAGTAAAATAACTTAATCATATACTATAATTATATATAGGAGTACTTAACCATATTGATCGAGCCCTAGTATATATATATATGACCCCTAAAGTCGTAGCTAGATACTTGAATTAGCTAAGTGTAAGTGACCAAACCTCTTAGACTTGATGCTTTCAAACTGCACCTCTTATTCAATGGATTGTTAGCTAGCTAGGTCGATGATTGGCCAATAATATGCCCTAATCTAAACGTGTTTCCTTTATCAAGTAACAAAAACTCAAATGATAAATAGGAGTATTTCACTATTTTGAGACCATCCATGTATTGATGAAGAGTAACACTCTTGTACAACCGTCCAACCATTACACAGCCCAATCCAAATGCTAAATAAAGTAGCCAATTATAAATTGCTAAAAGTAATTATTGGATGGGGTCGTCTAATGATTAGACGGCTGTACACAAGAATCTGCCATTGATGAAAAATCAAAGGAGGGAAAGGTCACCAAACCTATTATTTGAGAGAATGTGCTTTCAAAAATTAAGAAAAATATTCCACTTAATATGATCAGTTTTCAGTTTTACCACATGAATTTTTAACTTAATGGTTGGTAAATGCTTAGTTCAACATCTCTTACACATGCATGTCATTTTGTCAAAAGACAAGAGATATCAATATTGTCAACTACTTGTAAGTCACAATACCGTGTTAATAATTTCACTACAAATACTAAGATTCAGAAATACTAAAAAATTTCAACAGAAATATTAAATACTCCTACTGAAAGTTTAAGAGAATTGTGAAATAGAATCGGAGTACATTTAAGCGACACCTTTTCTTTATACTTTGTGGAACGTAGTATAATGATACAAACAAAATTCAATATGAGAATAATGCGACAAAGAGTCCCATCATCCTATCCAAAAGTATATATCATCTTAGAATACTTATTAACTTAGGCATCATGCACGTAACTATACAATAAACACCATAAAACTTAGGTAAGTATTTTACTCCATCACTGACTGGACCCCTTGGCTTTATATAGTCAACAAAGGAGGGGGTAGAGGAGGATTTGATCCCAAGCCATGGCCGCAGGCTCGGAATTGGGAGGTCGCACCCAACTGTGCTGAGCCTCTCACCTCATCATTCTATTCTATATGTCAATCTATGTAACAATATACGGTATTTTTACATATCATTTACTCTATCTATTTCTGAATATGAGTAGTTTTTTTTTTTTGTTTGTTTGTTTTTTAATTTTATGTTTAACGATTTTAAAAATACACTTTGGCCATTACTTTTATTAATACTATATTGGTAATATAATAATAACTATGTGAATTAATTTGTGCATCTTTTAATAACCTCCCATTTTGAAAGTAGATAAACAATCACCACAAACAAAAAAATGGATGAACAGAGAAAAATAAAACGACAACAACAACAACAATATTATGAGCCGCACGAAACGAATGACAGGTGATAGCTAAGCTAAAGGAATGAAGGATGGCTCTAAAAAGTTTCAATCTTTTTTGGAGATGGCCTTTACTAAAATTGAGTTCATTGGCTCTATTGTCGTTTTATTCACAATTGTGTGCGCTTTACGACTGACCTAACAGACCCTTAAACAACTTTTTCAAAAACTTGTATGGAGCAAACAATATAAGTAACATATGGGAACCATAATACATTTTTTTTTTTTTTTTATTACTTCCTCCGTCCCGCAATTAGCTTTCATAAATTAAAAGGGCACAAAATTTAGGTGAGTGTTTTTAGACATATTTACCCTTGTAGTTGATGTATATTTTTTATTGTATTTGTGAGTTAGTGGAGAGAATAAAATACTAATAGAGAGAGAGTGTGTGATTGGAGAGAGAGTGTATATTTTTTATTGTATTTGTGAGTTAGTAGAGGGGTGTTATAGGAAAGTTATGGGATTTTATTGGTTTTGAAAGCTAATTGCGGGACAGAGGGAGTATAAGACAACAATCACAAACGTCTTAAGAACAAGGGCACCACGAGCACTAAGAATCAAGTAGCAATGAGATCAAAAGGGGCAAAATTTAAACAATTTTCATTTCTGAGGAATTTTATACTACACTAGAAAATATACACCAATTCTATTATCCTATAAATATATTTGATTCTTTTCAATTTTAGAGGTACTCTATGAAATTTTTGAAGGCAAATTGTTGTTTATGATATGTGTTATCAAACTATTAGATAAGGCGATACATGAATAATAAGGGCTTGTAAAGTGGGCCTAGATCTACTTATTGAAATTGGACTAAATGGTAGTCTTATTAAGACTAGTATCATTAGAGACAAACTGCTTTTCGAAAAACGAAACTGCTATCAACTATGAATGTAACCTGGCCCATGTCTTTAATTGAAGTTGATCCAGATTCTTGATTAAAATAAGATGATCACTCATTTATGCGTAAATGAACACGAAAGAAGGCAAATAAGATGGGGATAGGCCAAACGTGGGCCAACCCAGCCCATACTTGTGAAGAAGTTTAGGGTAACTAACTAAATTGTGGGCCCAATGGGCCCCCACAAGTTGGAATAATTTGTGACAGCTGACATTTGTACTGGATGAGATTGAAAAAAAAAAATTGAAAAATCCGCCGGATGCTCCAAATCATCTAGAACTAGAAGCAACATCCATGAAAGATAGATGCATGCATGCAACTTCTTCAATATTACCTGTCTTAGCTTTCTTAGGGATGTTTGATTGCATTAGGTATGAATGAATATCGATTAGAAATGGCAAATAGGTCGATCATAACATGACACATTACGTTACAGACTGATTTTTCATATGAGATTAATTCGAGTCAATTTTCTAATATCTCGATTTTCAAAAGTTGGGTTTGTTATAATTATTAAGTCGAGTTCAACTTTCTGATCGAGTTTATAATTGATTCATTGTTGTTCGACATTCAGGCACCAGGCCACCACAAACAACTAATCATTGTGGTCATTATATTGTGTTATTTGTGTACACTGCCCTAGTTTGGTAAGTTGCTTAATCTCAATGTGAACATTCTAGGAGTACCTATTGAAGAGAATATATTGCTCATTTGTTATGTTTGTATTGGTAGGTTGGAGGCAAAGTACGACCTTCAATTCATTTAATGAAATCTCTTAAAAAGAACACAATACAAACTAATTTCAAGAAGAAAGGTTCAACTACAACGTAACCTTCTTTTATTTTGAGCAATTAAAAGCAAGTGATCTTTGAATGGAAGGATCACGATGATACCTATTTTATGAATAGCTCTTGATCATATACAGTTAGGTATGTTGGTGAATTGATTTTCTCATTGAATCAGTAGTCACATATGTATACTCACCAAAGAAAAAAAATCACATGTATATAGTGGTTGTTACTAAAGTGAATAGAGTCGTGACAAATTGCAGCCTTTCACTATTACATCACTTAAAAATAGTTGTTATCACCACTCTAAGTCAGAAGTTTTGTTACTAAATCTTAGAAACTAAGCTACCTATAAAACAACAAACTTTGACTACTTTTTCTTTAATTTCCTTTAACAATAATTACTGAGTTTAAATCCCATAATCACTCGATGACAACGTAAAAGCTTCTGTATCAGCTAATAACGAATTGAAGTAACATGATATGATATGATATGATATGATATGATATCCTACTATATATATCTCGTTAGAGATGTTGGGAGGATGTTGAATAGGATTGGATAGAATCAAATGTATGGCTCAGCCTCAATCACATCAATTATAGGAAGTGGAGATAGCTCTGCCAACTAAGCCCAAAAAATATGAATAAAATATAAAAAACAGTAATAATAACAACAAATAAAGGATTTAACAAAACTCATACTCCTATATCCTAGTATCCTAATAGTACGACATCTTATGACCTTATCTTGTTAGTAAGGTTGTAAATTTTAATGATGATATGGTTTGTTGAGAGTACTTTATCTGTTAGTGGTTAGATTTTCTTCACATAAGATTAGTAGTCTAAATTAGATTTGTAACGAATTGAAAAGAATCGAGAATTGGTGTGCTCATACTTTGCTCGTTTATTATTGTTGAATGGGTATCAAATTGGTCCTCGTGCTCAGCTTGTTTATTGTCGAGCGAGTTTTGACCGAGTATGTTCGTGAGTTGCTCACGAGTATACCGGTTTTTTTTTTTTTTTTTTTTGAGTGCATAGGTACTTAATGAATGAGTATTAGGGTGGCCGTCCTCCACTCATTTATTATTTAACAAGTATCAAATTGGTGCTCATGCTCGGCTCGTTTATTATCGAACGAGTTTTGACCAAGCATGTTCGCGAACCGCTCATGAGTGTATTGGCTCGTTTATAACCCTAACTTGAATCTAATGGATTCAGGTATAGCTGACTACTTGTTGCTTTCTGAAATTTGGATTAGTAGTTGATTACTACCGGCGTTTAATTTGACATGATATTTGGTCGATCCATTTAGATGAGCATTGTGGTTCAATCAAAATGCCATAATCCTTTAATTGCACGTAACGTAAGTGGTAACTATATATATATATACATCTTTCATCCTATTTCAAGAATAGACAAGGCTACCTAAAGCCATAACATAAGAGATAGAATGAGAACCAACTTTTGAATCTGTTTGGATGATTAAATGTTTGGTGACTCATATCATAGAGTTGTAATTTGGTCAAAATTGTGTGATTCATTCTATTCTATCATTAATAAGTGGTTTACATTTTGTTGATTTGGAATTAGAGACAATCTACTATCACTCCACGTGATAGGCTCGTGTCTCTTGAGTGAAGAAGCAACTTGGTAGCCGATGAAACAAGTCCTAGATGGCTAGATATATTGTCTTAAATTTGAATAATCTCTTCATTCATTGTATGTATATTTCCTCTATATAGATAGATATAGTTGTTGAAATATATGAAGACTAAAGTCATACACTACATAAGAACGAAAAATAATAAAAGAAAAAAGAATTAAATACGAGTCAATTAGGTTACTCTGTTGATTGTCAATTGATCCCAAAAAAAAAAAAAAAGGTTTATATGATTTTTTTTTCCCCCTTATGTGTGTAATTTGACTCAATCAATGATTTTTGTCTAAGTTAGGAAGGGAGAAGTCACGAACTTTCACTCCATAATTGAGATGGACAGTGAAACTTAAGATGTGACCTTTGGCCAATAGAGAAAGAGTGTGTTTCACCTCCTAAATGATTCTTGCCAGTGCTATATGGATGAAGAAGTAAGATGAGCGAACTTTTCCTCCCTAATTGAAAAGAAGAGTGGAACTCAGGACGTGATTTTTGGCCGATATTTTTTTTTTCCCAAATAATGAGCAATTTCATTAAGGATACCTAAATGTTCATAAAATCATCAGGGCCAACAAAAGGGGGAAGCAAGCGGCAAAGAAGAATTTAAACAGATGGAGAATACAACGCCAACCAACAATGCCTCTCTAATAGTAAAGTAGAAGAAAAATTAGAGCAATTAAACTTCCTATCAACAACTCCAAAAACTCTTTAAGATAGTAGAAGAAAGACAAAGCATACCTTAACATGAGTCATTTTTTTGAAACAATAGCACACCTCTTTAGAATCTGATATAACTTCACATAATGCCATCAAAATTAAAATGTAAAGCTTCCAAGACATATCCCTTTATGGATAACCAAGCGCATCTTTTCGAGTCTTTCTGGGCTGACATTGCACTACGTCTTGCTTGAATTAGAGCTTGGATCATGATCTTAGGTCGATAGGGAAATCTAAGATGTACCATTTCAAAACAACTTTTAACTATTTACTTCTACTTTCAACTAATTTTGTAAAGGTACAATACGCAACTACAACCAATTTTGTCAAATATAAAGTATTTATATTTAGACTGTTTGCAATATCTAGAAAGACTATATGCTTGAAATAGCCCTTCATATGCTATATTCTTCTCTTTGATTTATCTTTGGTACATATAGACGTTATATCTATGTCTAATTATAAAATTTAGTTAGTTTTATCTAAAATTTATTATGCTTTTTGTGGGATTGAAATATTCTCTCGAAGAGTAAAGAGCATTGGTCAAATGATGGAGTTAGGTAAGAAAAACCTTAAATACCTCTAATTAGATTTGAACTCATACCAAGAGAAAACGCTAATTAATTGAATCCCTATAAATCCGTTAATGTTCTTTTTTTTTTCAATCGAACTAATTAGTAAAATGTTGATTCACTGGATTGAAAAACATAGCAAACTATTACTTCTTACAAATTAACTTGGCTTGATATTAAAATCAAGGAAAATTTTCATTTTGTGTACCTGACGTTAGGGTTAATTGCAATTTGGGTACCTATCTTTTCAATAATCTCATTTTGGGTACCTGAAATTTTGAAAACCGTCTCATTTTGGGTGATTTCACTAACGCCGTTAAAATTTCCGTTAACATGCTGACGTGTCATCAAGAAAAAATTTCTTAAAAAATTTGCAAAAAATTCAGAAAAATTCCCCAAAACTATTTGATGTTTATTTGTAGTTATAGGGAAATTTATGAATTTTTTGAGAATTTTTCAAGAATTTTTGTCAATGACACGTCAGCAAATTAACGGAATTTTTAACGGCGTTAATATACTGACCCAAAATGAGGCAATTTTCAAAATTTCAGGTATCCAAAATGAGATTATTGAAAAGACATGTACCCAAATTGCAATTAGCTCTAATGTCGGGTGCCCAAAATGAAATTCTTTTTAAAATCAAAACAAAACAATTAAAACTTCAATATTTTTTCGCCAACAACTAAATTGGGCCTCGCATTGCCTAAACCCAACTCTAGTGTAGCCCCTTAAACTTAGTTGGGCCCAATTCATCTAAACATGTTAACTCATCTGTGATTTGCTTGTGGAGGGCCCAATTCAATTTGTTTTTTTCCTTTTTATAAACATTTTCTTCAAATGTTGATTGTTGTTTTTTGGGCATATTAGGAATTATGTATATAAAGTAATGAGAAATTCAAGCGTTGATAAATGGGACATAATCTTAATAATTAATTGAAAAATGTCGATTTTCCAAAAAACAAAAAAAAAA
>BSSO01002334.1:0-19670 GCA_030267885.1 Mesembryanthemum crystallinum | reverse complement strand
TTAGTTCAGTTCAGTTCCAATCAGTTCAATTCAGTTCCGATCAGTTCATTTCAGTTCCGTTCAGTTCAGTTCAGTTCAGTTCAGTTTTTTTCAAGTGACGAGAACATAGCCTAAGTCATCTTAAAGTGATGGTTGTATTTTTTGGCATAATTTTGGCTAATTTCGATGTACATCTATTAGGCAAATAAAGAAATCTTTATTAGATTTTTGTTGACTTATTATATTTTTTTTCTTTTTTTGAATATAATACCTTATAAGATATCTTAATTTTTTAAAATCAACTAATTGTTTTAAGTACCATGTGCTGCATGGTTTGTAATATATTACTAAATTCTAAGTTATTTTTACTGTGGTTGAATTTTTTATTTTTTATTTTAACTTTTAACTTAAATATTAAAGCAAGCTATTGATTTGGCCATTTATCATCGCTCATAACTCTTCAAAATTTAGAGTTTATCTCATATTATTTCACATTTACTTTGGTAACAACAAATTATAGGGAAAAATAATAAAAACAATCCAAAAACAACAAAATACAATACAACAATGGATGCATATTTTTTTTATTATACAATCTTTTTGTACATAAGTATTCATTGCACAGGTTCATATTAATACACTTGTACATCAATTATTATTTTTTTTTTGGCTAAAGGGCACCTTAATATGAACAAGTGTATTATACAATCGAATAAATTCATTTTTTTTATTTATTATGCAATCTTTTTGTACATAAATATTCATTGCACGGGTTCATCAAAAGTTAAAAAGTTATAAAATAATAGGGCAAATTCTTGCCCGAGACATGTCTTATCGAATTATTGGATGAGATGCATGAATAATAAGGGTTTGAGGGTTGAGCTTAGATCCACTTATTGAAGTTGGGCTAAGTAGTGGGCTCGTTGAGGCTAGTCTCATTAGAGACAAGCTATAATAATAATTGTATTTTTTTGCAGTTTTTTCTTGATAACTTTGGATGAACATCTATTGCCAAATAAAGAAATATTCATTAGATTTTTGTTAACATATTAGGTTAACCCTTTTTTAGAATATAACAACACATGAGATATTTTAATTTTTTTAAATCAACTAATTTTTTAAATGCTTGCCCACGCGGTGCGCCCTACGCCGCTGAAAAATACTTCTTTTATATATATAATATAATTCTCCAAATTTGCTGTTGTATATTGTATATGCTCCACATTTGTTGTTGTATTATAAGCTCCAAATTTGCAAGCCTGTACATGATTGTTCCTTTGTTTGTATTATAAACATTACGAGTGGTGATTAATTGGTCTCGAACTCACAAATATGTGGTGTTCATAAAAGAAATCCCCATGATTGAAGCATTTTCATTGCTGCTACATACTATTATTCTCAAACTATTACATTTTTTTTTTCTTTTCTCACTTTTAACAGGTTCCCGCTCAATGACTTTGCTATGCTTTTTAAATTCATTCACTCTTTGATTACTTTATAATTATGTTATTGGTTTGCTCTTCGATCCATTTGTGTTTCTGAAGAATGTTATTTTTTCCCTTCAATAACAGTATCTCTATTATGTTTGATTATTATTTAGTCGTTGAAGGTAAGGTTGTTTAAACTATTAAGGTATATACAGGTACCGTTTTATATTGTTGCTCAAATGATGGGATCGATTCTTGCTAGCATTTCGCTAGCTCTCATGTTTGACGTCACTCCTAAAGCGTTCTTTGGCACGATTCCTGTGGGCTCTAATTGTCAATCCCTAGCCATGGAAATTATCATCTCTTTCTTGTTGATGTTTGTCATTTATGGAGTCGCAACTGATACTCGAGCGGTAAAAGTTTTTACTCTATCATTATTTATATTTTCGCTCCACCATTATTTTGAAATTAAATAACAAGGAGAATCAGTTGCTTATTCATATATACTTTCAACATTAATATTGGAGAATGTGAATTCCTAATCATCTCTTGGTATTTGCTTAGGTTGGAGACTTGGCAGGAGTTGCTATTGGAATGACCATTATGCTAAATGTTTTCATTGCGGGGTATTTCCATACTCAATTACCACACACCTAATTACTTGCTTATTAGAAAACAGATCTTCTCTAATACACTATTTTTTTGATTACATTTACACGTTCTATCTATCACATGTTAAATAGAGTGTGAAAAATAATACAATGAGAATGATCCTAATCCTTTCATTTGTAATTTATTATTATTATTATTATTATTATTATTATTATATATTTTTTTTAGTACTCTATCCGTTCTTAATTGAAGTTAACGCTTCGTCAACTTCAATTGAGAACGGAGGGAGTATATCATTACATTATCTCACTAATTTTTGCAGGCCAATTTCTGGAGGATCAATGAACCCAGCAAGAAGTCTTGGGCCAGCACTTGTGAAGCACAACTTCAAAGGAATATGGGTGTATATTATAGGCCCACCAATTGGGACCATTGCTGGTGCATTTGCTTACAGTTTTATAAGGTTCCCTGACAAACCTATGAAAAAACTAACCAAAGGTTCATCTTTTCTCAAGAATTATTTCAACCAAATAAATGAGTGATTGGGCTTGGGCTTGGGCTTGGGCCGAACAAGTTAAGGGTTTAGGTCTTTAGATATTACTATGTGTTGGGATTGTTTTGGGCTACAAAAGTCTTACATTTGTGGGCCTGCATCCTTTGCTTCAAGTTCATGGAAACATGGTGAAACATTTGTTCTATTTTTCATGGAAATTTCACCATAGTTATGAGTACCTTATTCAATGGGCCAACTTTACTTGAGCTCATGTAGGATGCCTTCTACTAATTTCAATTTTGCCATGTTTCTTATTTGAAGAATGAAAGGGAATAAACTCAATAATTGTTTCAAATGTACTCCCTATATCTCGTATTTTTCCTTACACAGAGAAAGCGCACATAGATCAAGGAAAATAGAGAAATGGACTTTTGTTCCAAATGTTACCCCTGCTTTTGCACCCAGACTGAGGAAAGTGGAGGCGTATTTTGATACTTAACCAAAAAAAACTTATTAACAGGATGGAGGGAGTATTTGTTAGGCAAAGTAAGTATATATCTTCACATCAACACATCATGTGCAATCAATAGGCTTTTATGTACTATAATATAACTTTTTATTTCTAAAACTAATTTCAGGACATGTCAAACAAGGTTTGTTTCTTTATCATAACCATTTGAAAAAAACTACACGTACTTTTTGCCAAACATATCATATATGTACCATAACATTAAGCAATACTCCCTCTGTCCCATTATTAGCTTTCAAAATCGGGGATGACACAAGTATTTAGGTTAATGTTTTTAGACAAGTTTGTCCTTAAAGTAGATATAATAGAGTAATAGAGAGATATATTATTTGTGAGAGAATAAAATAATAGATAAGGATATTTGTAGTGAGAGGAGAAATATCAGAAAGAGAGATAGTGATTAGAGAGAGAAAGGTTTTTTTTATTTATTGTATTTATGAGTTAGTAAAGGGGTGTTATAGGGAATTTATGTGATTTTATGGTTTTTGAAAGCTAATAGTGAAACGGAGGAAGTATATAATTGGACATTAAGCAGTAAGAATTTCAATAAGAAAAAAAAAAGCCAAGACGAGCTAAGCTCAAGTCGTTTGATGTTGTTTAATATGAATTGGGATCGCTCATGTCCAAATATGATAAAAGGGGATACCATAGTAGACAGTAGTCTTCTTTTTATTTTATTTTATTTTTTATTTTTTATTTTTTATTTTTTTTTTTCAGAAAAGAAGAAGAAGAAATGATGAATTATTTGTTGATTGAACACCAAATGACATCTACAAATGATATCAAGGCAGAGCTAATATATAAGGATACCACAAACCCTCCATTAACTCGTTGTCTAATAATGCAACCTTCGACGGGGATCCAAAGTGTTTAGATTCTTCTGATTCTCATAGACATAAATCTAACATCTCATGCAAAACCATATGAATAAATTACCAAAGAACCAGTCCGAACAAAAATCCTAAGAAATTAGGGATCTTGATGCTCTAACAAAAGAGAGATATAAAGTGCCCAATAAATTGGACAACAAACTCTCAAAGCAAGATGCGAGAATTGTTGAATAAAGCTAACAAAAACAACAAGAAACTCATGAAAAAAGGGCCTGCAATAGGCAAAAAGACTGGTGTCAGCTATACATCAAGAAAGATGGAGCTTAAGATTAAGAGGAAGATAAAGAAGAGAGAAAATAAGGAGCGATAGATGGATGGTTAGATATAGGGCAAGCCACATGCCATACAAGCCCGCTGGTCGATATAATCCGTCATGGTTTGAGTCGAACACAGCATGAGTCCGATCCTGACCTGACTTGACCCATAACACGACGTGGTAGGGCCAATATAGTCCGTGCCATGTTTTGAGACAATCCCCAGTGTTTTAAAAAAATAATTTAAAAATAATATCTACATAGGCACAACTTCCGGTATAAGGTATGGCACGGGTCGTGCATGCCTGAGCCGCTCTTAAGTACGAGATCGTATGACACAACGGAAATCCCACTGACTAGCCCGTGGGCCGTATCTCAAAAACTTGAGACATACTAACATGGCATATGGATCGACCTGACACGAACCATAATCAATCATATTTAGATTTAGTAATAAAAATCACAGTATTAATGGGTAAAGTTTTTAAAAATCGATATCAAAGAATTGAGTCTCGGTTGGATTCGATATTTCGTGTCGTCCTCGCAAACGAAAATATAGAAGGAAATTCAATAATTATCTTATCAGGCCGCTTGACATATCAGGCGAGTGTTGGGCAAATAAAAAATAGTACTGTATAAGGAAAAAAAAAAAAAAACAGTATTGGAGTGGTATTTTTTTATTTTATTTTATTTTTTTTTTTTGACTCGGTATTGGAGTGGTATTGAGTAAAAAGAAAAGTGATACTCCGTCTGATATATAAGGCTGCCTATACACAATTATGTGAAGGAAACTTTTATTTACATCAAACTCAATGCAAAAGAACGTTTGTTGGGTTAAAGAAAAAAACTGCAAAAGAATGTAGGAGTAACGAACTGTGAAGCCAGCTCAGCTAGGCAGAAAAATACAATTATTACGGATTACCCAATGGGAAAAAAGAAAAAAGATTTTTCACTTTTACTGCTCGCCGGCAAAGTCGCCGCCAAACCAGAGTATATTGGTCAATCTCCGTCTGGACTGATCATTATTCATCATTCAGTCCCACCCACCTCAAGAAAACTTATATATAGTATTTTACCCAAATTCATTTCCATAAAAAGCCAAAACACAATTCATTACATCTTTCTCCTCCGATACACTTCCACTCTCTTTACTGTAAAACCCTAGTTCGCAAATCCAAATCCCTACTGCACCAAATTGGGGATTTGATCACCAAAATTCGCACCAATTGAGATCGAGGAGAGAGAAAATGGGAGATCAGCTGGAGAGATTGGGATCGGAGGGAGCGCAAGGGCTCGAATCGACGATGAAGGAGGAGCTATGTATGGAGATTGATCCTCCTTTTCGAGAAAACTCTGCCACTGCAGAGGATTGGCGAAAGGCGCTCAACAACGTTGTACCTGCCGTTGTTGTTCTTCGAACTACTGCGTGTCGCGCATTCGATACTGAATCTGCCGGTGCGAGTTACGCCACCGGTTTTGTGGTCGATAAGCGTCGCGGAATTATTCTCACCAATCGCCATGTTGTTAAGCCAGGTGATGTGGAGTTTGTGGTGGTTGCATTGCTTAGTTTGGGTTGGTTTAGGTAGGGTTTTGATGAAAATGGTTCTTGTTGTTGTTATAATGCTTATTTTACAGGGCCTGTGGTGGCGGAAGCTATGTTCTTGAATCGGGAAGAGATTCCTGTTTATCCAGTATATAGAGATCCGGTGAGTGATCTTTTGAATTTTGCTTTCTTTTGGATTCTTGAAGGAAAAAGATATGCTTTTAAGTAAGAAAAAAAAAAAGCAAGATTCTTTTTCCTTGAAATGTTGAAATTATGGTGATCAGGTAATTAAAATTAAAGGTAACGAAGATGCGGTATTTTTCTTGAATTCTTTTAGGCTTTTGTTGCATTGTAGAGCTGTGATTAAGAATCTTATTCTTTAGTTCTGTCTTTTGGCAAGGGGTAGGATGTCGGATGATGTAGGGATTTTTGGCAATAGAGTCTGCCAAAAAGGACTTGGAGAGTTGGACTTGATCAATATCCAAGGCCTTTCAAATGATACCCAACCACATTGACATTTTGAATTTAAAGTTAAAGCACTATCATACTATGGGTAAAGGTTAGCAACTTAAATGAAATCCATAATTCAATTCGAAGTTCCAAACACAACGTTTGTTTCTTCATTGTCCTTACCTCTGTCAATGGACTCAAATAGCAGCCACTGTTGCAATCACGAACCCACTTTCATGATTATTGCAGAAGGTTTGCGGCTGTCACAGTATGATTTTGCGGTTGTGGAGTTAGTTTGTGACGATGAGGCTGTGTCGTGGTGTTGTGACCAATATTTGATTCCATGCTCTGTCCTGACTCCTGACTAGTGAAGATGATTTTAGTTAGTGGGAGTGCTTTTAAATAAATGAATCCACGTTCATTGAGCAGATATTTTCAGATCCTCATTTGTTTAAAATTTACCTTCATAAAAGATGATAGTTTAGAATGTTCTTGTGCCTTTCCTAATTTCGTTTTGCTTGAGATTCTTGAGGTACCTCTCCTCAACATCCCCTTATGAGTTATGAAAAATGCTGTATCCATTGAATGTTGATGATTGGTCACTAATAATTTGTGATTGCGTCCTGAGACTGATAATCTATATTCTCTAATAAACCTTGAGAAATTTCACAACTTTTGCCTTCTTTCAATTGCACGTGGTTGCCATAATCGGCTGAGTGGTGTTGGAAATATTTGATACTCTGGATTTGATACTTTATTGTGTATGGAAATGCTTTCAGTTACGCCCTATTTTATTGGGCTTAGTAAATTTCCTAGTAGTTTGAAGGCTATGTATATTAATAGGTCCACATGTTGTATCCTCCTAACTTTGACATGCCTCTTTGGACAATTTGATTTAGGTCAAAAGTGTGATTTTTTTTTTTTTTTTTTTTTTTGTTTTTTGTTTTTTTGGGAAAATCGCTTGGAATACACCGTGTTGATTATTGTAGTCAATTCGTTTAATGTAGTCTGTTGGGAAAGTACACTAAAGTTGGACACTTTAGCTGCTTAAAATTGAGGAACATGTCCCACTTTGTGCATAACAGTATGTCCTACTTTTTCATTCAGGTGCATGATTTTGGCTTCTTCCGATATGATCCACAACAAATTCGGTTTTTGAGCTATGAGGAGATACCTCTTGCTCCTGAGGCTGCTTCTGTTGGACTCGAGATCAGGGTTGTTGGTAATGACAGTGGAGAGAAGGTATCTTCTTCTAACACCTAATTTAACTCTAAGTGTGAAAAGTATGTGTTAGTTAATGCTGATTGGCCAGTAATTGTTTCTCATGTTTGTTATAGCAGCTTGATGTCGTTTTCTGGCTTTTTGTCACGAGGACTACATGGGCAGTGTATGAAATGTTTTGCTTCTGCTTAAAGGGAAAGGAATGTTCATTCAGATTTTTGTATGTATTGTTCGTAATGTGTGATAAACTTAATTATTGAGACTTATTCTTAGAATAAAACCACAAAATTATCAGGACTTTGAGAGCGTCATTGTATCAGGCAGCAGTTATTGGGAAACCCAGTAACCATAATACATCTGAGGCACCTAAAGGCACATATGATCTTTCTAATTGAATTTATTGAAGAGGTTAAAAGGTTGTTAATTTCTATTGGCTTTTTTGGGACAAGATTTGAATATTGTTAAAGAAACAAATTTCATCTTGTTCCAATTGATTCGTGTGTATGATATACCAACTTGAAAAAAGATGAGCTACAAAGCCTACAATTATTCTCTACGACAGCACCTGTGATGATGTTGAAAATGGCTTCCTGGATGGAAGCAACAGCTACTGCTGCTCATAATTTCCCCAATGCGTCCTCCCTCCCCCCCTTTGGATAGCTCTTTGTCACTGTCCTTTTTTGTTACGGGCTGCAAATTTTACACCCTTTTCTGCACATGCCAGTACTTTTCTTCCCTCTAGGCATACTCTGCGTGTGTTCATTTCATCATTTTGATTCTGCAATAATTCAAATCATATCAGTTCACATTACATCTGCAACTTACTTTTTCTCTCACATATAGTTCATTCAGCTCAGTTTCGTTCAACATTAATCAGTTTAAATGAACACTCACGGTTAAAAAATAATAATTTTTTCATCTCAAAGTGATTCTTCTTCCTACTTTTGGTTGTCTCAATTTCACTTTTTACCTTTTCTTTTCTCGTAAATTGCGAAGATAAATTGTCTACATTTGCTATTATTAGTGCTAAGATATGCGCTAGGCATCAAATGACGTTTTACGCCTTGCTTTTCTTGGATTACAAGGCATGTATTTTATCCATGTAACTGGTTCTCTTCCTTGGTTTTCACTTTGTTATCTTTTGTAGGTATCAATTTTGGCTGGCACCCTTGCACGTCTTGATAGAGATGCTCCCCACTACAAAAAGTATGTTCTGTATATTATATTTGTTGTTCAAGCCTTCAATTACCACAATGGAGTCACTTGAGCTTTTCTTTTCTTCCTCTGCTTTGGTTATAGGGAAGTGGCAAGGCCCCAAATATTAAGTATTGTATAACATACTGTTCTGCCTTCTCATGTGCTTGCATTGTTCAGTTGAGCTAGTTAGCCTAATGATTTCATCCCACTTATTGCCAGCTAAAGCACTCAGCACTTAAAGCATAGTGTGATTAGATGCCATTTGGTAATCAGTTCTTGGCAAGAAACACTAGCATATATAACGTGGTTATGGATCCATGGTTGCTTTATTGTTAGGAATCTTACTTTTTTACAGGATTATATTGTGGGTGGGTGTTTTGTTTTGATTCATTCTTTCCCTTTTTTTTTTTTTCTCTCTNTTAAGGTCGTGTATTGCTTTTCTGGTTGGACAGTGCGCAATTTCTTTTTCTTCTATTGAAATTTGTCTTTTAATACTATGTCATGATAGAACTGTAAATATAATGCATCACACGCTTTGCCAACTTCAATGTGCAGCTTAAATTAATTTGACCATGCCCTATGCCATAGTAATTTTGCTGTTATTCTGATGCAGGGATGGATACAATGATTTCAACACATTTTACATGCAAGTAAGTAGGCAGTTTTTGTACTACTTAGAAAGGAGTATGTAATTCTGTATATCTCTCTTTCTTTGACTGGTATGGTTACTTATCATAATGATATTTCTGCTATCTTCTGGTATTGCAGGCAGCTTCTGGGACTAAGGGTGGTTCAAGCGGTTCCCCTGTTATTGATTGGCAAGGGAGGGCTGTTGCGTTGAATGCTGGGAGCAAGTCATCCAGTGCATCTGCATTTTTCTTACCTTTGGAGCGGGTAATTTTTTACTTTATGTTTGTGCCTCTTTCTGTGCCATGTTACGAGCCCCTTAAACATGGTGTCTTTAGCATCTTGCTTCCAGCACTGTTTGATGCAACATTAGCATGTTGAGTCTGATAGATAAAGTCGGCTGGTTCATATTAGAGGTGAACTGGAACTAGATGGTTATTCTGCTAAGATGAGACCTGAATTAATAGCAGTAGTCTTGTAAATACTTAACATGTGAATGTATTTTGGATGTTAGTTGTGGTGCGTTGACTTGTATATGTTTTGGTCACCATCACAAATGTTCCCTCTACTTTTTCTGCATCCTGCAATGTGAACAGTTTCATGCTACCACCTTTACAGACGCGTTTAAGTGTTGGCATTTTGAACTTTGCAGGTTGTAAGGGCACTGAAATACCTGCAAAATGGTAGAGACTTGTCTCTAGACAAATGGCTTGCGGTTACCATCCCCCGTGGTACACTTCAGGTTTGTTATGACTATCATCATTCATATGATTTCTCCTGATGCATGCAATGCAAGGTTTTTCTCTATTTTCCAGCCTGTAAATAATTTTTTCCTCTATTTTCTCCTGCATGCATGCAACTTTGTTTGAACAATAAATAATTTTTGTTCCAGGGAATATTTGCCAACAAAGCACAACACGAGCACACAGCCTTAGAGCCTCTTGCAAATATAACTGTTTTGACACAAATGGATTGGAAAACCACATCTGAAAAGGAAAAACTCCTTAAAAAGCAAGGAAATTACATGAACTATACGTACAAAGATTCTGATCTTCCCATCTCCTTTTTTGGTCGACCAGTATGCTGAGCTACTTCTCTCTCGAAAAGCCAACAAGCAAACTAAGAGTATTTTTGACCTAACTTCTTCAAAATTTGAGCCTATACCCTATTTCACTATCTATCCCCTCTACCTCCCAATGTTTAGCTTCTGAGAAGTTAAAACCATCCCTAGGTGGCCAAGTAAGAAGCACAAACTTGAGCAATTTGAACCCTTGAGTTTCTTGGTACCTAGAAGGTGTATTAGCTTCTCAAAAGCAGATGGCTTTATTCACAAGAATACCTCTAATTGTATTTCCGTCTTAACGGAGCCAACTACAACTCTCGTTAATTTAGATATGGTGTTACCAATTAGCCACTGTTTTAATGTCAAAACATCTTTATTTCTTCAATTTTAAATATAGAACTCCCTCTGTTTCAAAATATGAGCCATTTTTTTGACTCAAATCACAGATTAAGAAACACCAAAAACAATAAAAAGAGAAGGTAAATGGACTAAAATACCCTTAGCCATTAAATGCAAAGGGAACGAATTGTGTAACCCTGAGGGGATAGCTCAACTAGTAAGAGCTCTACGATCTATTTTAGAGGTCCCTAGTTCGAGTCCCCTTAGGGCCACTGGAGGGTTTCCTGGCCGTTAACTTCAAGGCCCATGGGATTAATCGGGCAAAGCTCGGATACCCATGTTAACAAAAATTAGCTGAGTAAGTATCATTTGAAAGAAAGGGTAAAGTGGGAAAAGAGCGATAAATACTACTTGGGAATTGTTATGTCATATGTGCCTTACATAGTGAAACATAATATAAGTCAAAATATTTCTTATATTATGAAACGGAGGAAGTAATAAGTAAGATATAAACTAAAAGTCTCTAAATTATTATTTTGAGGAACTTCAAGTCAATAATGGTTATTTTGGACAAATATTATTCCATACTGCCTCCGTTTCACAGTATAAGAAATATTTTGACTTATCTTTTGTTTCACAATAAAAGGCATGCAACAATTTTTAAGTAGTATTTATTGCTCTTGCTCCCACTTTACCTTTCCTTTTTGTTGACTCTTACTCTTTTTCTCTCTCCATTGTCACATTCTATTCTTCATCAATTTACCTTATCTTTTCATTATTCTTAGTGTTTCATAATATGTGTGTTGGCTTGTTCGATCACAAAATGCCTTATGTTTTTGAAACGGAGGGGGTAATTGTTAAGAGTACGGGCAATATGGTAAAGATAAATCTAATGGAGAGTTGACGGAAAATGGTCATGGGTGTGGCTCCATGAAGACAAAAATATAGATAGGGGTGGTTTTCTATTTTACTTTTTTTTTTCTTTTTCTTTTTAGTAGTTAAAGGTGCTTTTTGTCTAGGATACCCACTTAGACTTAGGGGTGGTTTTGTGCAAATGACCCTAATATAATCACCCCATTGTTCTAGAATACTACACTCTCCTTCTAAATAATGTGAACCTTTTCTCTTTCCTGAACATATTCGGGGTAGGGGGTGAAAGTATGATAAACTTTGGTCGTTGTAATTTGATTATATTTGGCTGTTACTAATACTGTTAGTACCTTGATCTATTGATTTACATTTTTTTATGAATTACTTCTATCCTATATTTTTACCCCTTGCTTTTTGCCTGCTTACTAAATTCTACTTCCCCGGAAGGTCTTCAAATTGTTATGTTTTTTACTGGCTCTTTTAAAAAACAACCTATACATCCTGAGTTCCTGACCTCCCAGACTATTCTCGAGACAGGATATATGCTGGGTGGTATTAAGTGACTTAGTGTTGTACATGTAACATGTGTTTTGATGGTATAATTAGTTAGAAAGTTGTATGTTTTACAACTAAATCTATTTGAATCTTCATTTACCGTCATCATGTAGTCTTGTTTGAGCGCGTTCTTAGGACCTGACGCAATAAACTCAATCTAGTTCTGACCTAATTAACATAGTTGAAGAGCTTGATGAGCCTATTATTACGCTCAATTGGGTTGCGTCATGGAAACGCTGCAATTTTGAGCTGTATCATGCAATAAACTCAATCTAGTTCTGACCTAATTAACATAGTTGAAGAGCTTCATGAACCTATTATTGCGCATTGCGCTCAATTGGGTTGCATCATGGAAACCTTGCAATTTTGAGCTGTATCAGCATCACCATGAGCTTTGATGATCCAACCTTTTTCTTATAACAGCAAAGTGCTAATGTTCCTACACTGTTAACTGTTAAGATGTCACAATAGTTGCTAAAAGCTATTGCTTCTTTTACTTGCTCTATGAAGAATAATTGTGGAATGTTATGGCTCTTGCTCTACAAATACTACCATACTACAAGTGAATACTGTCTTTTTATGTGGGAACGTTGGTTTTCTTCTTCAAGTTGTCTGCACATAATTTCTTCTTTGTCTTATTCTCTTTTCTTGTCTGAAGCCTATTCATCATGTATATGAATTACATCACATAAATGATTGCTTTGTAGGTGACCTTTGTTCACAAAGGATATGATGAAACATTTCGGCTTGGACTGCAAAGAGATACAGAATTGGTACTTAGAGGCTCTGAAAATCCCTTTCCTATCTGTTAGAGGCGTGGTTGCATGACAACTTACATTTTCAAGTTATTTATGTGCTGTTTTCATGCTACGTCTGATCAAGTAGATGGTACGGCATGCATCCCCACCAGGAGAAACTGGAATGCTAGTTGTAGATTCAGTGGTGAGTATGGTATTATTCAGAAGCAAATCAATAAGAAATAGTTAGAGTTAATAGTTAGTAATTGTGTCACATTTTCTTGTTGTAGGTACCAGGCGGGCCAGCTCATAAGCATTTGGAAACTGGTGACGTCCTTGTTCGGATTAATGGCGAAGTAAGTTTACCTAATATTGCATTCAGCAGTTTATTCAGTAATAGGTTTGAGATTAACAGTGTGTTTGGTTTTCTAAAGTGATAAGAAGAGAAAAGAAAAGAAGTAAAAGGAAAGGAAGAGAAGAGAAAGGAAAAGAAATAATTTTTATTTCCATTGTTTGGTTTAATAGTTTGGAATTGAAAGGAAATGAGTTATTTTCGCCATGTTTGGATAGATAATGAGGAAGGAAAAGAAAGGAAAACAAGTTTTTTTTATAACTTGGTGGCTTCCTTTCCGTCCAAATCCCACCAATTTGGTGGGAAAGCAAAAATGAAGTTTCATGTTAATTCTTTCCTACCAATTCCTATCTTATGTTTTTACATTTATTCAACCAAACATGGGAAATGAACCAATTTCCTATCATTTTCTTTCTTTTGCCATCATTTCCCATCATACCAAACAAGCTGTAAGTCGTTTCCCAGACGCTTCTGTGTACTCGTAGTAATCTGGTCAAGGTAACGAGTATTATGATTTATCAATGGTCAGAATAAATTACAAGGCTATCAAGCTCTCGTGGTATTTCTGGAAACGCTCTATATAAGCTTAATGAAAGCATATGCCTGGAATGGTTTAGTTTAAAGTTTATCTTGGTTAAGATTTGTATTTAAGAGATTTGTCTTAAAAAAATTTGGTTAAAGTTCATTCTACTGCTATGTTCTATTCTTGGAGAGTAGTCTGTATTCATCGACTGTTATGAGCCAAACATAACACAATAATAGATGCCTCATGTTGTGTTTTTCTGGGTCCCAATATTTTTTTAGTTGACTAAAAGTTATTGATGAAAATACAAAAGAGAAAGATCAGGGATCCATCAACTTTTTAAGCTAACAGTATATGGCTAAGCCAGCGCATGTCAGGAAAATCTTTTTCTGCTTATGTTCCGAAACCACGTACCTCATTTAAAGTTGCACGAGAATAGAACTGGGCATATCCACACCGAACCAACCAGCTCAAACTGCTTTCACCACAAAAGGAGGTCAGCTCTGCGAATATTGGTGGGAAATAGTCTCCACACTACCTTGATGCACAAAACTCTCATGAACATCGAGTGGTCTGTTTCAGAAACTTGAGAAAAGGGGGAACTTCTTCTTTGTTATGAAGAGCAAATTTTTCCCTCTCTTGGACCTCTAAAATCCCAAAACTACCTTTACATTCTATAATCTTCTTAATGCTGTCAAATTAACTCCAAAGCTACCTTTATCTATGTCGTCGTTAATAATAGTCAAGGTAAAATTAGTTTTTTTTTTTTTTTAAGAAAAACAACTTTCTTTTTTCTTTTGCATTTCCACATTTGTAAATTTGTGAAATAACATTTTCTCATTTTCTGTTCTACATTCTATTTCTTTGTTTCTGTTCATAGTACACTACCATAATGAATCACAGGGCACTCTCCATTACCATGGAGCTTATCCAAAGGTGCTGTCGATTAAAAGCTCGGGATATTCAAATAAAGATAAAAACAGGAGAAGAGTTGGGCTTTTGTTTCTTTTGAAGTAAATTTTTATTGAAGAAATTACAAGAAAAGGCACTAGAGTATTCTACTAACGCACTCCCTTATTAAGAGACAGAGAAAGGGACTTGACTCTAGAAGATCCAGTGGAACTTTGAGTTTCCTAATTTCTGAGGGTTTCTTCTGAAAGAAAATTCCAAGGAAGAATACTGTTTCTGACCATGTAACTGTGAAGCTGTGCATGATGTAAATTAGTAACGCGACAAGGAAATTGATGGGAACTTGGTGAGCAAACTAATTCTGTCATAAGCCTTATCAAAGTCGAACTTGAAGATGACACCCCTCTAACCATCTCATCTTCCATCATCAACCTCATTAACAATTAGTAACGCATCCAGGATCTACATCTCTTGTTCCAAAGAAGTAGTTCTAGAAAACATGGCCTGTTTGGTCAAAATTTTGTGCACACTGGTAGCATGGTACATGGCTAATTGGCCTGAGGTTCCTTAGGTTGATGCAATTGTTCTTCAGGACAAGGGTAATGATTAATGAAGGTCGAACTCATAGTTTTTACATACACTGCCCTTGCCAAAGAATTCCTGAAGGAACTGAAACACATATTTTTTGACCACCTCCCAACATGTTAGGAATCCAAGCTGTAGATCAATTAGGGCCCTGAGACTTACCAATTTCCATGTGACATAAAGTAGTCCTAGTCTTCCCCACCTCAAAAGCCTTCCTTTCTGGCGAAGCTTGCCCCCAATGCGATAGGAGACATATTAAAACCTTCCAGCATAGGCCGTCCTCGTTTCTTCTTTGAAAAGACCAAAAAAAGGAGGAATTAGTGTTTCGCTCCTTACCCACATAGCCTTTGTTTTTTTGTTGATTTATGTCTCTTCATGGACAAAAGTATTGCCTGCAGTGCAATTTTGAAGCAGTAAGTCACTGATCTCAGTTGTATGTTCTAAATAAATGCATGCCAATGAGGTTTGCATGTATATATTTTCATCTTTTACCCCCTCAATAGCTTGGCTAATGACATGGTTTATAGCTATTATATCTGATTAGTAATTTACAAATCTGATGCAGGTTATGACTCAGTTCCTGAAACTGGAGACTTTGTTAGATGATAGTGTAAACCAGAAAATTGAATTGCAGATAGAAAGAGGTGGTACTCCAATGACTGTAAATCTGGTGGTGAGTTCAATGTCTCTCACACTCTCTTTACTGAACTAAGGGCCTTCCCTATATTTAGTGGGGGAAAGAATGGCAAAACATTTACGCTCTTAACTTTCTTTCCAACTTTGTGTTCTTCAATAAGCTTCCTAGCGGGTCTTGAAATATACATAAACATTTCATTCATAATAAAAGCCAAATATTGAAAGAAGGCATTGAATTGAAAAAGTTCATATTTATTCAATATTTATAGGATTTTTTGTGGGGAAACCCCTTATAAAATAGAGTTTTTGGAAAAAACCCCCTTATAAAAAAACTTTGCGGGGAACCCCCTTATAAAAACAAAATGCCATGATGGACACACCTTAAGTCGTTTTTCGGCCAATTTAAATGAAGTTTTGACCGATTTGCCCTCATCCTTTAAGTACATATTGTATATTTTAAGCAAGTATATGTTTAAAGGCAAAGGATAAATCGGTCAAAATCCCATTGAAATTGGTCGAAAAATGATTTAAGGGGTGTTCGTAATGGCGTTTTGTTTTTATAAGGGGTTTCCCACAACAAAATTTTTATAAGGGGGTTTTTTTCCAAAAAGTCCATTTTATAAGGGGGTTTCCCACAAAAAATCCTTTACATATTTATATTGTGTGATATTTTCAAAGGCCTAGTGTTCTGCAATCTTCTCATTTTTGCATGTTTCGAGTTCTTCATTTCACAAAGATACTAAGGATTGGTTTTCTTCAGTACAATGCTTTGCTGGCTAGATAATTTAAGGTGAGAGAATGAAAAGGTATTTAGGTGCAAAGGAGCTTAGCTGTTTATCTGACCAAGTTAAGTAATGTGAATTTTTGGGTCTTTTTTGGCAGATAGATCTACTACAACCTCTTTGAGATATCTTCTTAGTCAGCTTGTTTATTCTGTTTGCTTGTTTTTGTGTTAATATATGTGTTGAATATGTAATATGGTGTTTGTGTAATATGTTTTCTGTTAATGTTGTTCAGGTCCAAGATCTGCACTCAGTTACTCCAGATCACTTTCTTCAAGTGAGTGGGTCTGTGATTCATCCTCTGTCCTATCAGCAGGTATGTTATGTTTTATGCTCTGAGCTTTTGAACATTTAACATAGGTTTTAGTGTTATGTTGTCAGGTTATTGAGCTCAGGTTTTTTTATGTGAACTTCTTGCACCAAAATATAGATGTCTGCTAAATGTGATAAGCGCATGTAAGAGAGTCTGACAAGTTTTGAGGAGACTGCCTTGTGAAGTCTACAATCCTTTTCAAGTTTCACTTATGATATTCTTTTTTATTATCTTTTTCAAAATCCTTCCCATTGACCCATTTGTCATGGGTCTCATTCCTTTTTCATGGTTGTAACATGATCTTCCATTATT
The DNA here is from genome assembly GCA_030267885.1 of Mesembryanthemum crystallinum. Lineage (NCBI taxonomy): Eukaryota > Viridiplantae > Streptophyta > Magnoliopsida > Caryophyllales > Aizoaceae > Mesembryanthemum > Mesembryanthemum crystallinum. Next base: position 2,472 of record BSSO01002334.1, on the reverse strand, counting down.
TTACCCTGTCCTTTCAACTTGGTTAACTTATGTACTCGCCATCACTTAGTAAACTTATTCCTTAATTTTCTTCACATTAATTCAACTATCTTTACATTTGGCTGTGTGATAATTGTTATGTTCGCTCATTCGGTGTTTAATTTTGCACTCCTTTAACTACCAAGAAGACTATTGCTCTCTGTAGCCTTTTCATGCCATTGCTTTTGAAAACTCTTACCTATTAGGAATTGCATGGATTCTGTCAACTGCTAACTTTTCTTGTCATTAGTAGCCAATTAGCTTCATAAATTTACTTTTCTTAATAATTTCTTTCTTCAGTTTCCAGTTTTCTGACGCTTGAATTGTCCTTAATATTCATAATCATTTAATTTTTTTTTGCAGGCCAGGAATTTCCGATTCAATTGTGGCCTTGTATACGTTGCGGAGCCTGGGTATGCCTTCTTAAAAAATGCTTTATGTTTCCCTTTCTCTTTTATATTGATGAAGTATGACTTGACAAGAATATCATTATTTAGAAAGGACAATTTCTTAGTTGCCTTTTCTTGGGGCAGGTATCTTTCAGAGGGTGCACAATTTCATATATTTATTCTTGTTTTGAATTGATCATTCATGTGAGCTGCTTGCATTTGAATGTATCCCAGTGAAGTACTACCCCCACCCAATATAGTAGTCCCGTTTGCCTCTTTTGCACTCTGAGACCAGACATTGACCATAAATAACTATATGGAAAAGATAAATGTAACAAAAGCACTTTTGAAAGTTCAAAATATTGTGGTTAGTCATGGTCAAAGTTTCCAATAATTGACCTCAAAAAGTCAATAGGGGACTTAAGTTAGGATCGGAGGGTGTATAAAAGACTTGTTGCCCCGCCTAACTAAGGTTGACCGTGTTTTCTGATTGAAAGATCAGGTCCAAGACCCACGATATTTTGACACTGAAAAGATATGTTGTTTTATTTGTGGTCAGTTCAAGCCTCCAAGCTCCTAGAGGCTGTGAGCTAAGCTGATAAAGTGATAAAAGTGATACCTCTATGCTTCATGTAAAATCAAAACTAAGGGCTCGTTACTAGGGAAGTAATTGTGATTGCAATGTAACGCATCATTTTAGTAAGTGGCGGTAGAGGTTTAAAGGGAGAGGATGGAGGGGAGTGATTTGAGAATGGTGTAATTTATTACATGAGTCAATGTAATCATAGTTGCTCTAATATAACCAACGCAATCATCATTACAAGAGTAGAAGTAATAATGTTTACAATCAACTTAACAACTACAAATTTTATAAGTGGCCATGTGCATATACAAATGCAAAATGCTCATTACATACAAGTAAATATCATCTAAGTTTGTATTGTTTTGGCTTTATTGATAGACATTGAGACCTTATGCGACTAAATACGTATCACTCCTACCATTTTATCATGACCGTCCTTTATATCTTGTCTGGTCTTAATTAACTGTATAAAATTTGTTAGTGAAAATTTGTTTATAAATTGAAAATGCTGACCGCCTCCAATTAGTTTTGAAAGGAAATAAGGATCATTTGATGGTAATAAGCAATTGTGACATAAAATTGTCTCTTAATATCTAGAAAAATTCCAAAACAACAATTAGTAAGGGACTTAAAGAGTCATGCATTTTATTTATTGAGACCTTCTATCATGCAATTGGATTTTCTTTTGTTCATGAGATGTTGCCTGTTGGAGATACACAAATTAAAGCATTCTTGTTGTGGAATTCTTTTCTCAGTTTCTTAGGCATACATGAGGAAGGTATCGGGCGATTCTCTTACGAAATTTCATTAGGAAAAAGAATTGAATAATGCTATCTTGAATGCATGCCATGATCATATATGTGAGGATACTGTCTGGTTGATTATATTCCTTTGTTTTATTGTTGATATTATTCATGGCTATCAACTCATAAAGGCGGGTAATTTCCATGGTGATATTCATATTTATTATGTTTTTATTTTTGTTTTTGTGAATGGAAGATACATGCTTGTTAGAGCTGGAGTCCCTCGCCACGCCATCATAAAAAAGTTTGCTGGACAGGAGATATCATCCCTTGAAGAGTTTATTTCAGTTCTCTCTGAGCTATCTAGGGGTATACGTGTGCCTCTGGAATATATAACTTATGTGGACCGGCACCGGAGGAAGGTAAACAGCTCGTCTTGAGATATTTTGTTGAAAGACAGATATTAACTAATGGTACTTGTCTATTTTTCATTTATAACTTCGTGGGCAAGTCTTTTGGGAATTTGTTTGTTGATGAAACTAAATATCCTTCATGATACCTGCGATCTTGTTGTTCAAAGCTAGTTTTTTGACTTGTTTCTCAAACTTTTCTATTGTCTAACAAGGTACTAAATATTAGGTTACTAGGATTTAGGAAGAGCATGACTGATGATCTAAAGCATATGCTAATCATAGAATTGCCTGAACCAATCCTTCTTTAAAGTGTTGAGCTGAACCTT
>BSSO01002333.1:0-19671 GCA_030267885.1 Mesembryanthemum crystallinum | reverse complement strand
GCTAATTTCAAATGGAGGAAGTATTACTTATATACAGTGGTATGAATTAAATAAATTTATTTATTTATTTTATATTTTTTGTGTTTTGTTTCGACAGGTTGAGTTTCGGAGGAGCGGCGGTGTTAACGCTCGCAGCCACAAGCATGAACAAAAAACAGCCATATGGAAAAGGATGGCTGAATGGAGAATGCTATGTAGTAAAAGAGGGTATCTTCATAGTTGCAGCAATTTTGATCCTCCTTTCCTTAGGCTGCACTTTAGCATCAGCAGCCATAACAATGAGGAAGAAATTCCAAGTCTCAACTGACGAAAAGGCCAAAAAAAGTGTATTTGGAATAAAATGACTGTAAAGCCCAACAAATTGACAATTTTTTTCCCCCACTTTTGGGTGTAATTTATTGTGCAGAGTCTCATATTCTTATTCTTGGAAGAGCATACTTTGGAAGAGAAGCAAACTCAACCACCACTTGATACCTGCCCTCAATGATGCGAATGCGATGATAATATTGTGAGAAGAACCCTAAAGTAACCAACAACAAAGCTTAAATTGCAAGTTCTCTTTGCACCAAAGAAAAAATTAAATAAAAAAGAAGTACAAGTTCTCTCAGATTTTTTTTTACCTTTGCTTGTGAGAAAGAAATATAAGAACAAAAGCTTAAACGAGCTTTTTGTTGAATATACAACAACCTAGTGAATGAGCTCATAGATGAGAAAACAGAACAGCTTTAAAAATGTAAACAAACATCACAGTAAAGTAGCTTTATTCTAATGGCGATTGGCCGAGGAGACTTGTAAAAATGGTGGAAATGCTTTTCTTAGCACTGCAGATAAACATTGACAATTAACAGATGTATCTCAAGGGAAAGTACCTGAAGTTAAAACTTATTACCGCCATGAAAAGCCATGGAAAGCCCCAACACACACTGAGAATATCTCATATTCCATCATCTCGCTCTCCCAAGAACTTTTGAGATCTCATTTTTCCTGTTTTGCCATTAGATACAGAGTTGATCAAACTATTTTAAATGCTGAAGTTTGCCAAATCATTATGCTTCTTCTACTGGCTCTATAACATCTAGGGACCAAATAAGGTGCTTGAAAAATACTTTTGAAGCGAGCAATTGGGCGAACCAAGTTGTGATATCCCCATGTGTATACTCCGCTGGGCAAGAAACGACCAAAAATCTGCATTGTCTCGATGAGGATATTCATGTACCTGTTGCGATGTTTCAAGCTGGAAGAAATGATTCCAAAATTAGCTGTTTGGGAGAAGGCTGGAGGATATCGACTATCAAATACATGTATTTCCACTGGTTGTCTGATTTATCCTTGAACATTTCACAATATACTTTTCCACCTCCATGCGGTCCACGAATATGAAAGTTCACCTGTGTGAATATCAAAAAATGGTTTCGTCGGATTAATAAAACACTAACATGTGCAAAAATAACTTTCTCACACAAAATCTAATTGGATAATTTAGTATCAAGAGGGTTTAATGAGTGTGGTACTGTGGTGGCATAATCCTTAACATCAAGGAGCCACCTATTGAATATGACACTTGAGTACACAACACACCATGCAGACATGAGATAGTATGACTCACCATTATCCCAGTGACATACAGCCCTTAATGTAGAGCCTTTTTTTAGCAGTATCTAATCCTCCACCTGAAGATGGACTGCAAAGAAACCTCTTTGGCCGATGGTAATAATGCCAATCCACCCCAAACATTTCCCCCACCCCCCTTCCCCACGAGAAAACAGAAGGGAAAAAGAACAAAGGATGATTAACCACGAGGAACTTTACCCCATTTCAGTCTCACAAGCCTCTTCTCTCTTTAAGATTTCCTACCATATGTTCCTCTCTACCTCTTCTTGAATTTGATTTCCATCTTTCAGGAGATCTGGAGTGGCAGCCAAAGAGAAGAGGAATCCTATAATTATTCTTACCTTTTTTGAAGGAAATCTCGTTTTGCATGTGAGCGGCCATGTGATTACTAAAATAACATGACACACGACTACAAGAGGAGAAAGAGAACATGTACGCATATCCAAAAAAAAAAAGTAATTTCATGACAAACAATTACCTCAATGTGCTCCACCCCATCTTCGTCAGTCCATGTCCTATGAGGTATCCTTTGGCGAGCAGCACGATTTCTACTCTCCTGGCCATATCCTTTAATAGGAGACCCAATCCTTACCCTGACCTAAAACAAGTAAATTAAACTTATTCAAGTAATTCAATGGAAATTATGAGCGCCTTGAAAACTTGTTATTAAAATTTCAGCTAGTCAATTTTCAGAATTGATTTGAGAAGCCATCACGATTAAGAGACTAATGCATGGTGGAGAGATTGCACACAATTGTTTCACACTGATGCCTGCATATAACCCGCATATTTATAAGCTCTTAACAGAAAAACCTAAAAGCTTGGAGCTCAGTTTATGTCCTCGGTGCACAGTTGTAGTCATCTTTGCCGTGCTAGTCAAGTGGTGCCCAGCTGCCTGTCTCCTAGTCCTCACCTAGCTAAGATAAGTTTCATACTGACCTAGGTGGTATCTTACCTACCATGAACTTGATGTTAGAATAGTTGTGACAGTGAACTTGATGCTGGAATAGTACTAGTTGTTTAATCAATTAGGATTATTTTGTTAAATTGGCAATAGTCTGAATTGATTACCCAAATACCGTCAAAAAAATTAGTACGGGTTCCAGTAAAGGAGAATGAACATACAGTTGAGTAAAACTAATAATACAATCAGGTGCATTAAAAAGATATTAGTGCCCCAAACGTGCAAATAAACAACAAGAATGATCTTCCCTTCCTACGTATTAGCCACAAGTCCATGCCTGATAGTATGATCCATCGACCATCAAGACATGCCTAACAAGTACATTCTAGCAGGTAGCGGCACCTCACCTCACCTCACCCTCATAAATATGAACATAGATAAGCACATGCATAAAGATCCTAACTGGCCAAATTAAGGATAAATCTCTAACCTGACTATCATTTTGAACTCTGTCCAATGCCTTGCTAAAGATTTTGTACCTATAACAGATCAATAGATTTATAATTACTATATCCCAACGTTAGTAAGCTCAAACTGCAAGGTAAACATGTGAAGATTTACTCTTTTGGTTCAATTATTAGCTCTTTAAACACAGCGTATCCAGCAGCACCAGCTATCCCAAGCCCTACAAGAATGACAGCGGTGTAGGAAGCACCCTCCGTAAATGTGACGGGTTTCTCTGGGATATGATATGTAGGAGAATCAAAGGGGTCCTCCACTGTAGATATTTCTTTCTTTCCCTGTAAGAAAACATGGTGAAGATGTTAGACATGTAAAACTCTCATTATATGAGTTGTATCAGATTGAGCAGGGAATTAGAAAGATAATTAGTGAGATGGATATAAAAAAATGTCACCAAACTGTAGCTGGCACAATAGAAACTCAACTAAAAGGTGCTCTATAAGCATGGAGATTGAAAGGGAAAAAAAAAGAAAAGAGAGACTTAAAGTGCACTGCATACCTGTGCTAAAGAGCTACATGTGCAATTTTGGAAATGTAAATTTTTCTAAATAACCTTTTTCAGCAAAAAGGAACCCTTTAATTTCACAAGCAGCAACTTTCTTTTCAATACAAGGCATAACCGTTATGAACTTAAAGCCCAGCCTAGCTTGTATCATGGTTCTAGATATCTCCTGTGATCATTGTCCTCGAGAAGTTGTAGTAAAGATTATAAATGTAGGTCTCATAATTGACACCCAGAAAGTTCAGATTATATTTAGAGGTTATGGCTAAATCTGGCAGGCATCTTAAATTACAAAATAAATCTAAGCTTGGTTAAGTTGTTTTAGCAGCTGCCATTTTAGATTGCTATTGGTAGTAAACAACAGAAATTATTCATGCCCCGACATTCAACACTGAAATAGAAATCTAATGTGGAATACAATTGTCATTTAAAATTGCTATAGATTATAAGGAAAACAATTATCATTTGAGATTGGTATTGATTAAAAGGTTGCAACACATCCATGCCATAGAGATCTGACATTAATAGAAAAGTTGTTCCGGAAGAGAAGCTACTCTACCGTGAACGTGCTTTAGCAGCTGCCAAATAACTATCGGTTGTAAGGCCGCAAAATAACCATGCATATTAGCAAAAATACAATCTTAATTTTTTTTTTTGGNAACATCAATCCAGACCTCTGTCTGTTTCTGCCCAGGTGGCCTTGATGCTGTGGATGCAAATGATCTGTAGATGGAATGAGTTGCTCCAACCATTGTAATGTTTTCATGCAGCTTGTGGGCAGATCTAGAGCTGAATGAGGCAAACGAACATGCCTGACCTAACATGAGATTTTAGCATGGATAATCAGAAGGAATAGTATGTAACTAACAATTTCATTCAATACTCATGAGTAATATTCCTGGACAACTCGAAAAGCACACGTTAAAAATACCCTTCACCACTTTGTGAATCATAGATTCGTATTAAATTCTTTCTTTAATAATTTCACAATAATCCAGAATGGTATGGAGTCGTGCCAAGATGTGAAGGATGAAACTGCCTACTTGTTGAGATAAAAGTCCTATCATCAAATTTTCAGCTCTTCTGACAATACATTTTAAAGACAAATAACTTAAAAGCAGTCCTAAAGGGATACTGCAAACTTGTTTACCTAGTTGATAGAAGCTCTGGAATGTGCATATCTATTATCTGACACGCATAGGCATGCAAACTATTCCTAGATGCCCGTATTGATAGATCTATTACATGAACAAAAGATAACAAATTTGCTGATAGCTTGACTCCCACAACCATCATGCAAAAAAAAAAAAAAAAAAAAAAATTTAAATAAATAAATAAATAAATAAAAAGGGATAAATTATCCAAACTTATTTTCAAATTATAGTCAGTAAAAGGATAGTCAAGAATAAATATAAATCCTGTCACATGAGACAAAAAGGAAAGACCTTTCAACTCACTTTAGTTCCTACAATTGCTCAAACTTTTCAAATGTAGGCAAAAGGTGTGGACAAAGGTTCTAGTAACATTATAAGCAAGATCTTAAGTTAAAGTACTTCTGCTGAATTACAAGGGGCTATGGGTGATATTATATACAAGTTCAGGCTGCATTTCTAGCAGTAGCTTGATAGGAGATAAAATCAATATGAGTTGCAAGAAATTAAATATAGGCCCCCTAACCTATATGCATTATTAAAGTTGATTAGGAAAGAACTGTGCCTCTTTAAATGGCCATTTGCAAAGCATGTTGTGATGGCTTGGGATCCCATCTAGATTAGGCTAAAGTAGGGAGACCCAATGTTTTCCTACCACTATCTTCCATAGGCACTACAAATTCACATTTTTAAAATAGGCAGGGGAAGCCCAAGTTTAAAGCATGGAGAGAGGGAAATTCTTTCATGCAAGGGATATACTACAGAAGACGGGCAAATTGCATATATGTTTCAATTGAACAGTGTAAGAGAAGATAGTCCCTGCATGAACAAAGTGAATGGTTTCAGTTAAATTCAGGGTATCAAATGCAATGGATCATGCCACTTGCCAGTATATGTTCCAATAGTAACCATTTGAGAAAATGTGAGAAGTGCACTATCGAAATTCAAAGGATTGAATTTTAAGGTAAAGATAAAGATAGGTACCAGTTGTTAGAAGTGATGGCATCGGTGACAAAGTTCTAAGGCTAAAAAGAGGCTTAGGCTGCAGTTGTTAAAGTATCCACGAGGGACAATCTAGGAGCATTTAAAAAGCCTCAGTCTGAAGGCTAGAATAGTGAGGGGATCATTTATTAACTGTATAGCTAGTGAGAGGATCATTCAGGAGGTGTATCTTAGAAGCTTTGATGACAAGGGAAGTTCAGCAACTGCTGTTACAAAGAGTAGAACATGAGACTAGTTGGGTGTGAGACTACTGTGCTGACCTGTAGGCATTGCAGCTATATGATCATTCCCCTTGCCCTTGTGTAAGTCTGTAGTTTTTGCTGCTAACTGATTCTACTTGTGTGCTACTAGTTTATAAAGAGTGAAAGGGTGTCATTTTGCTGCTTAGTACGAGGGGTTAGGTCTATGATACTGGAGCAGAGTTGGTATGGATTCCATACTAACAGAGGACTTTAACTGAAAGTTAACCCTCTGCTGTGGTTTGGGAAGCATTTGTCTACAACTATCAACTTGTACCATAGTTGTTTCTGCAGTTTCTTGATATACTTTGTGAAGTGGTTTGCTTTGGTTGCAACGAAATGTGCATACTTAAACGGAAGGATGACCTCAAAAATAACCATGATATGGACATAGCACAACTCTAAATGCCAGCAGCCAGCTTGTCCATCAGATGTATCTACTGATTCTACTCATAACCCCCTCATTGTGTAATTATCACAAGTGCTATTCATCAGTTTCTCTGGCAAGTGCTGGACTAATATATGCACTCTTTTAACCACCAACGTTGTCCCAAGGGTGTATTTAACGCACTGTCTGATTGGAGCCAAGTTTTACAGTAATTACTTCAATCTAGTAGAGGCACTCAGGTCTCTCTACATATTCAAGCACAAACTCATATTCATAAATTCCTCAAACAAACAAATACAAAAGATGAAATAATGATATGAAATTAACCAGGTGTGAAGAAAATAACTAACCATTTTCCCTAGTTAAACCCTGTAGAATGGTTGAGGAGAAAATCAACATAGCTATATCAGTATCTAGAAACCAAAATTCGGTAAAGTGGGAGAGATAAGAGTAGATTTTTACCTCTGTAAACCGTCTTGCACCAGAAACCAATTGTCTTGTTTGACCTGGTCGCAAAATAATCTGCATGATCAATAGAAGCCACTCAGCACTCAACAACAAGCATGTAAAACAAACATGACAAAGCCTACCGATGTTTGGTATCCTCAGAGCTGCTTTCAATTCCTTCACAAAACACTACTGAAATGTATAGGTGTTTGCCATTTTTCCAGATAGTGGTTTGTGAAAGTGCTTTCCAAAATTAGACTTCGAAACTGTTTTCATACAGGGTTCAAGAGCTCCATAGTTTTAAAGCCTCAATCTAGGAGTACTACTTTACTTCACACCTCCGGAACACAGCATAGTCACAGACTCACAGCTACAGCACTTCACATCAACCCCAAAAAAAGCCTAGGCCGCTAAGCAAGCTCTATGTACAATCACGTCTTATACAAAGAAGTGACTAAAAAGAAACATTCATAAAACCGAAAAAGAAAATTAATCAAACTCATCAAAAGCATCTCCAAAGGAGCTATAGAAAGCCTCAAAGCGTCAAGTAAGCTTCAGCATTCTGTCACATACATATACACACAATGGTCCATCAATAACTACTTGAATTTTGTTTTCTTCCCCAACAAAAGAAGGGAAATACTCCTCAGTCAACATGCATATCATTTCAACAGGGCGATAACAGATAAGAATCTATTCACCATCCTAATTCCAAGTGAAATTGACCACTATTGACTTTATTTTGTTCCTAAATAATCACCATTTATAAAACTTAGGCCCCCACCGTTCTTAATTCCAATGAAGAGACTTCTCACTCAGCAAGATCAGCATGTTTGAGAAACAATGCTACATTTTACCCTCCTTCATGAAAATAAGCAAATTACCTAGAACCAGAGAATCACCAAGATGTCACCCATCAAAGTAGAAATCTGAACCATGCTTTTACACTTGATCCGGGTTACGATTAAGCAACACTTGGACATGAACCCCTCTCATAACCCGGAATAATTCCCCTTCCCCTACTATAGTGTCCAATTTCTAATGCTCAAAACTAGCCCACTTACAAGTAACCATTAACAATACCACAAGTTTAACTGTAACTAACAATAATCAAGGATTTACAATGTTGCATATTATGCTCAAATCCTAAATATAACTAACTTAAACTCTTAGGTAACCCAAATTAAGTTAGTAACCAGTCCCTGAAAATCAACATTACATATCTCAAGAATCAACAAACAAATAAGTTATCCGGCAAGAAATCTTTGAAAGCAAAGAGCAAAACCTAGTAACTGAACAAAAAGGGCAAAGAAAGGGGAATAATTTGGTACCTGAGAAGAATCAGCAAAGATTTCGACTGTTTTCCGTTGAGAAGATGCGCATAATCTAAGCGCTGGTCTCAGCACCGACCCAATTCGTCGCCTCAACATATCTTTCTCTCTCGATTTTGCCGAGTAAACTCCGATGAGGGCGGGGCGATGAACGTTAACGCTTTGGTGGGGTGTTTTTTTTTTTTTTTTTTTTTTTTTCTTTTCCCTTTGTGAATTGTGAGGGTTGATTTGAGGTTTTGAGGATTTTTGGGCTTTCAGGGTTTTTGAGGGGGTTTAGTTTAAATGGCCCAAATATTTGAGCTGAGGGTTGGGTTGAGTCCATAAAGTAGTGGAGTGGGGTTCAGTGGATTGTAATTTCAATCTGAATTTCGTAAAGGATACCTCTAACATTAGTAGGAGTGATATTCATATTACTTGGAGTAATTTTGTAACCAGCGTGTTTATTTGAATTAAATAGGACGGTAACTGAAAAAATACGTACTAGGAGTATTATATGAGTGCAAAGAACACATTCCTTGTGCTTAATAAAGAAAACCAATTTTAAACAGTATTGTATTGTATTTGGACTGTAAACAATGCGGACTACCAAAAAAACAAAAAATTAAAACATGAAAATACCTAGCCAAATATCGGATATGTTTTTCATTTTCTAAAGTGGGTCAAAAACAAACTAAAAATATCGAGAAACCAAAAAGAAATCAAAAATTCGGAAAACCAAACAGAACCATATATAATCTTTACGCTTCTCTTAATATGGTGAACTAAAAAGTACTCATAAAAGTACTCATAAAAGTACCCTCAACCTCTTGTTTATTTCCCATTCGCTTGCAAAGGTCCAATCATCTCTTTCTCATCTAAATATGAAAGTAAATAAATACCCCCACTTGTACAGGAGTAATAAGGGAAGTTTTGATAACAACTTTTACTCTCCTAAAACTCCGATCTATTTCAACTTGTCAACATTTTAGTAGGACAAAGGGAGTATAATCCGCTCATCTTTTACTTTCAAGTTTCGATCGACTAAAAGTTGTAGGCAAATCCGAAAAAATTTATGTTTAATAAAAAAAAAAAAAAAACGAAATCCAAAATGGGTAACTGAGCCCAAATGTACACCCAGTCCCAGTGTGGACCGGCCGGCAAAGCGAATAACGACTAACTTTGCAAGGTCTCATGTAGTATCCAATAGGCGTGGCGAATAAGGCATGGGGCCTAAGTATCTGCAAGAAATATTAGTATGAGTTTACGACCATAGATTGGTTAAGTACAATATAATCCTAAGCTAATCTAAATAATGTTTTTAAATACTTCCAGAGATAGTGCATTGCCATATTTTTATTGTTTTTGTAGTATACATTCTTTCATCACATTGGTGGTCTATAGTCCACAGAACTTCTTAAAAATCGACCCAAAGAGAAGGTACCATACTACCATGGAATGTGCTGATTGTGCTCCCAACAAAACATCAAGTAGTAAGTCTTTTCTTTTTCTTTTTTCTTTTTTTTTCCCTTGAATTTAGTCTAGTATTTTTGTTTTGAAAGAATCAAGTCTACTTCTATTATCATCCACTCTGAGAAAAAATCACTAAATTTTAAATTGCTGAAGTACATTATCGGCACACAAGTTTTACCAAACACCTAGCTAGTTTACTAAAATTTACCACTAATGATTAACAATTACCAAAACGGATTTAGCTGATAAGATAGCTAACATTGACATCTAATTTTTCCAAATTGTTGAGGTAAATTATCGGCATACAAGTTTAATGGGTCGATTCTTTGGCCGTACGTACGAGCCCACAAAATGGTCCACCTCGGCAACGTTAGGAAGTCCGGAGACGTCGGCGGGGGCCTCGGGAAGAGTTATCTTTTGTGTTTAACAGCCTGCCCACCCTGGAAACGACTCAGCCGGATGTAGGGTCCAGCGTCTGGAAGAGCACCGCACGTCGCGTGGTGTCCGTTGCGCCCCCGGCGGCCCTTGAAAATCCGGAGGACCTAGTACTGATCACGCGCCCGATCAATGGGCTGATGATAGTAAATAAAACAATGAAACTTATGATTGAAGACCTTAGGAAAACGAATGACATGTTAATTGGTGAGAAAGACGACTTGATTGACGAAGTTCAACGATTGCCACCTCAAGGGCCGACTCTCATTCACTCTTACTAAATACCCCACTCACTCGTAAGAGATGAGGACTTTCCACTCTCTCTGGCATTCTCTCACTAGAAAATCTTCTATCCTACACTCGACCTGACTTGTTTGTTGGAGACTTAATCATTGGTGATTTCCCCGACATGCCCCAGGGCTAGTTTCACCTCTCTGTTTTACAGGAAAAATTTAGAATCATAACTACTCAAATCGATACATGTGGATTTGGATTCTTGATCACGTGCTGCTTACATTCCCACCATTTCGCACCATTCAACACAAACATGCCAGGCCCTTATTTGCCTTTTTTTATAAGTATAGTTTCTTTGATATTTTATGCAAAATTTTCCATTTCTTCTATTAGACATCATATTCTTCTATCAAGCACCATAAGGCTCTAATATCCCCATCTTATTTTTTTTTTTTACTTCAGTTTAGTGCAGTTCATTTTAGTTAAATCCAATTAAGTTCAGTTAAGTTCATGCAGGAACTCATAAATTATATAAGTTTTTATTAATATATAAATATACGATGATATACATATGTCCTTGGAAGATTGGAACACATATTTTCAAATGAATCTAACATCGAATAGGATTTTATGTGTTACAAAGAACTAAAGGTCAAGGAAAAAATTACTTCAGTTTATCAGTTCACTTCTGATTAAATTAGTTCATTTTTGTTAGTTTTATTCAGGTGAATAGAACAAATCCTAAATCTGTTTCAAGTGACTTTCAGTTTTGGATTTTCAGTTTGTTAAAAACCAAATCAAATTTGTGAAACCATTATTTTCATTGGTTTTCAGTTTTTCCCCCTTCTGTCAGTTTTGATACTAATTAAGTACATAATTGTAATGGAAATTAATTTTAGCTGCATAAATATTTGGAAAAACATTCAAAACAAAAAAACTAGCAACTGAAATTTCATTTTATTGGGAATTAGTACTAGTAGTATTTATTGGATCAACCAAATGTATTAGTACTGTAGTATTTATTGGATCAATCACTACTCTTGTTACATTCATTTTATTGATACGTTGATCTTTCAGATAGATGGTCTCATAACTCATAAATGCAAGTTACTCATATACTTGACTTGGTAATCATATATATATTGCTGATCTTGTATATATTTTTGGCGTACGACAAATATTAATCAAGAAAGAAAGAAAGAAAGAAATGAGGTACTCCACTATTTAATTTCAACTCATCATAACAAACATGGACTATGCCACTAATAAGTACATGAGCCACAATTTTATCTATGGCAACCATGCATAAAAGGGCCAATTTCCATAATAATAATACATATAGTGGAGTATATCATACCCTATATAAGCTCATACCAGAAAACCAAATAATAACTTGGAAACATAAACCTATTCATCACCTACAATCAAGAATGAGCAGATCGAGGGATATATAATCCCATCAATTGGGAGAGGGTTTTGTTTTCTCCCTAGCAATATAGAGAGGAATACAATATATATATTATATTGTACTAAAAAACAAGTTCATGATCGAAGAACTCTATATATGGTAGAAACTTAAGTACACATCTTAATTAATTGATGACCTTCAATAACGCGAACCCGGTGGTTGTTCATGGCCGGCTCCTGGGCTACGACCAGGTTGAGTTGGTCGAAAAGCCTCCGTCTCAATCTTCTTGTAGCGATTCACCCTATAGCCGAGCCTCGTAGAAGGTGGTCTTATGATTCTCACTGAAGGGGCCGGTCTTATAATTTGCACGCCATGGACACCACCCTGCCTAATAATCGGAGGAGGATTGGCTGCAGGAAAAACACTCGTTGGAGGCGGCCTTGCAGCCGCTGTTAAGTGTGGTTGTAAGACGAGGATAATCACGAATGACACCAAAAGACGCGATTTTGTAGGAAAATATGGCAGCATGGTGAAATTATAACAATGATCGCTGGCTATCATGGCGTTAGCTAGAATTTAGTTGAAGAAATGGAAGAAGCGATAGTACTAATAGTTCCGAATCAAGTTCAATGAACTCCAAGTTATTAGGAGAAGAGGAAACTAGAGGCAGCTAAGATGTAAACAATAAGAGATGCTAAGGGGGGCTATTTATGATGATGTTAAAGGTTAGTTTTAGGTATATACAAACAACTTGCATTAGGCTTATTAATAAAGGGTTGATTAAAAATGAGTTAAATGCACATGGGAAGAGGCCAGATATGTGAAGAGATTAAGGTAAGTTTAACATGCGAATAATTCCATTTTTGGCAAAAATTTGCATGCCTGTTAAAAAGCTTCAAAGGGTGTTCCACAGCCATTCATTCCCATGTTTTTGAGGAAAAGACTGCCTTTAAAAATTTCTTGATTAGACAACACCAAGATGCATTTAATAATTTAATTATGTACTTAAAAATTTTCTTAATTACTACTAGTTGTTAATTAAGATTATTTGTGGTGAGGTACACAAAAAGAGATGAGAAAGAGGCTGGCATAACAGATACATGTCAGGCAGATAAACGAAATGCTTCTTCCACTAACCAAGTTAAGGATTTGTCTCAAATATGTCTCTTCTTCCCTTTACTTATTTTAATTTCCTGCAAAAATATTTGGGCACTAACCAGGCTAATCATGTGGCTGATATATATGAGATTTGGTGTAATATCTTTTGGGTTGTAACTTGTAAGTGTTCAAAAACTTCCATTCAAGTGTCATAAACACTGACAATATTTTTCATGTAGGTTCTACTACCTAATATCGTCAAGCAGTTAACTCTTTAGCATAACTTACAAATTGAAACATTTAGTTGATTTATTGGTTGGTAGATGGAACGGCTCTGAGTAAAGTAATCGAATGCCTTGATATTAATTTGGCTTAAATTATGAGACGTAGTTTTTCTAACATCCATCCTATATATCGACTCATATCATATATCCAAATGAGAATGTCTAAATGAAAATGTTCAAAACTTATGCCAAACCTCAAGAGTGATGTAACTTAATTAATGGAGTTTTCCTAATCTCTTTTACTAGTAGTTGTATATTACGAACCATAACCTTAATTAAATTGGCAATGATTCCTATATAATTTTTGTGTCATCGTGTGTACGAAAGCTACATAGTTTACACGAAATTTCTGCTAGAAATTAGAAATTAGAGCAATAATGGAAATATTCTTGGTGCTAATACCCCATCTTCCTAATTAGGAAGAATATAGGTTTGATTGAAAAGACTTAAAATATTGGTGAATGATCCTACTGTGATCCTCAATCTTGATAGATGTAAATCATCCTAGCTAGAATTTATTCTCCTAGCAATGCTGTGGCTAATGATACCGGTGGGTTTTCCCTGTTTTGTTGGCTAGCTACTTGTTTTTGGAGTTTCTTTTCTTTCTGTAACCTTTTCCCTTTATACGTTTCTCTGTTGCATCTCCTCTTTTATTCCTTTCCTATTTCCTTGTTTCCTTTTTTTTTTTTTTTGAAGCATTGGGCCCGAACCATATAATAATTGCTCGGAGTGGGGAGGGGGGGGGGGGGGGGGGCAGCGGCATGGTGAAAAGACTTGTTTGATTGGTTGTTAATTGTTATAGTAGTTTCAGTAGTAATTTTGTTTACTCGTTATTCATCATCAATATGTTAATGAATGATATGTAGGATGACCTTATGAGCGAGTGATTTTGACTTTTATTTTTTCTTTTGAGGCAAATCGGATGATTGAAATAAATTGAACTCTCAACTCAGACAATAATCCTTTATGAGCTATTCACTGTCTATTTGTTTCTCGAATTGGTTAACTTTTCTTTTTTTTTTTTTTGAGTGACGAATTGGTTAACTTTTGGTTAACTTAACTTTTTTTTTTTTTTTTGTTAGGCGTTGGTTAACTTAACTAACCAAATGAGAAATAAATGGAGTGCAAATAGTATGTTTCTGGAGTGGAAATAGCCAACCACAAATTTCCCCCAGTATCCCGACCATTTACCTCTATTTACCTGAACACACTCCTATACATCTTGACTGCTAATTCCCTCGTTTCCTTTCCCCTCCTATACATCATTTTAGTAAGGGGATTGAGAAAGGGATGGAAGAATTGTGAATGAGAAACTCATCCTTTTAGAAACTAGGTCAAACAGCACCCTTAATTAATTAACTTAATTTGTAAGACTAAACCTAACTTATGGTTAAGTGTATTTGATTATAGGTCTCAAAACTAAGAATGTCTACAATTAAACGTGCATTTGTATGTCCTCGACTGGTGATGGGGTTGTGTGCTCATCACGTAGTCTCTAACAATGTCCCTCAAGATGGCAATAAGGCCCAATAATGAGTGAAAATGGCTCAAACAAAGGAAAACAAATACATTAATTAGTGAGTTTGGCCTATTACGTTCCAATCATTAACATATTTATGGATTAAAATAGTTTCCGTAGATGGCCATAGTACTTGACGCAAATTCTTAATAAAGTGGTTGTCCTTGCTTAAATTACGAAGATTTGTTTGGGAACATTGGATTATTTTATGAAGATTATCTTGTTTTTGAGAGTATTTTATGAAGATTATCTACGACAAACAAAGAGTTATTAGTTGTTGCTCCTAAGTTTATTGTTAATAATAATAAGTAATTATTGCAGACAGAAGTGTTGGCTCCTATGATCTGACAAGTTTAGGGCTATATGTACGTCATGCGAAAACCTTGCATTGCAACCTCGCTATGTTTGATCCAATTGGTTGAAAAGTGAAAACTAGGATGAAACTTATATATATGAGCAGTAGCAAAACTGTATATATTTTTAAAATATGCACAATTAATTAAACTGTTTTAAAAAGTTTGTAAGAATAACTTTTAAAGTTAAGAGCTTTGTTTTTATTAGGAGATATATAATTGATTGAGCCTCCAACTATCGGTTAGTTTAAGCACCCCTTGGTCACTAAAATTTTGATACCATGTGAATGAACCAATTTAACCAAAAACTTAAATCGATGGTTGGAGATCCAATCAATTATATATCTCTTAATATAATTTTGACAAGCAACTTGCTATATGTACCAAAATGTACTTTGGTTAAATGCTTATAGGGGGTCAACAATGTTGCTAAAAGTTCCAAAAAAATTCCACTGCCAAATATAATCAAATTGACTACTCTAATTCTCTTAAGAGCACATTTTACTCTAGTGTGTGGTATATTCGTATATGTGCCTATGTGTAGAGGCATAGGGTATGCATGTGGTACACGGGCGAACTCGTGTGGTGCATGGGCGCGCTGCTCACGCACGGCCACATGACCACGTAGGGCATGCACCAATGGAGCTTTTTGATTTTTATGAATGTTACAATGTATACGTTTATTACTTAGAAAACGTATATCATTGGTTATTGTATCATCACTTATTATTTATCTGTTTAAACTTTACTAATTAGTTGTTTTAGTAGGTAAAATTATTTATAAAAGTATGTTTATCAATTTTGTTTATCTAAATAAGTATAAAGTACTTGGTAAACTAAGTAAAATGGTGTATCAACATTAGGAATGTTCGATGACTCGTATTTGTTACAGTTGATTCTACAGTAATGTGGATTACTCCATATTTACTGTAGTTAAGATAATTATTTGAACAATAGTGCAAATCACTTATAACAAAATTTTCACTTTGGACCGCCAAGCTAATTACTTGTACATGTAGACTATTACTATTAATTTTTATTGAATTATTTTGTTTAGCCTTCAAGCATATATCGGGCTACAATTTTCAGTTTCCTAGAAGGAGGTTGGTTTAATTGTGCTGGTTTGGTGGGCTAGAACTACAGTGCAACGAAGTCAATAGTTGTTTTGGGCCAACTTTGCTATATATGCATGTGACCGATTTTGTCACAAGGAACAAAGTTAAAAAAGGACGACAAGCGGGGTTAAATGGTCATTGGTTACTACACCTCTTCCATTCCCAAATGAAGTTTTATTTTAGTTTTGCATGAAATTCAAGGATTTTTTTTAAGAGGGTGAAGTCCCTATAATACCCTTGGTTGAATGAATTTTTTATTATTATTATTATTTTTTTTTTTTTAAGTATGAAAGACATGAGTGTGAGAGAGACAGTACAAAAGGGAAATTTGGGGGTGTTGTTTTGGGGGAGAGAGTATGGCATGGTGTGTGTGTGAGAAAGAGAAAATCAAAATTTCATTTAGACAACCCAAAATGAAAAGCATATTGAAACGGATGGAGTATATCCAGTATTGAAATGTACAGTTGCTACATCAAAAATAGAATCTTACCAATATATATTCTCAAGATGGTTTTTCGACACTGATGAATACTTGTTATTTTAAGGAAAATTTTCAATGATAATATAGATCATAAATTCTCCATTTAGCTTCAGTTTGAACCACAATTTAAATTGATGTAGGTTTTTTTTAGTGGATGGAATGGTATGCACGCCCTGAAAAAATAAAAAACTAAAATCACATAGTAATTAACCGAGACCTCAAGAAGCCAATGAGGTCTTGAAGGAGAACATACGTCATACGTGGGATATTGATGAATGCAAAAAGAGCAAGGACAAATATAGTGCCAATTTTTGCTACTTTCCTTCATAGATCTACAAACTGCATACAACTGTTTATATCTTGTTCTTGAAGAGATACTTTGTATTATTCTGATAAGA
Organism: Mesembryanthemum crystallinum; assembly: GCA_030267885.1. Taxonomy (NCBI): domain Eukaryota; kingdom Viridiplantae; phylum Streptophyta; class Magnoliopsida; order Caryophyllales; family Aizoaceae; genus Mesembryanthemum; species Mesembryanthemum crystallinum. The sequence continues at coordinate 2,800 of BSSO01002333.1, read as the reverse complement.
GGAGATTGATGTGGAATCATTAGTCAAAAGACGGTTACCTTAGCAATTTCCAGAATTAATATATGTTCATTGTAGGAATTAGATTCGATACTTTTGAGAAAGACATCTGGTCTGCCACATATGTTTTATGAGTCTGGTTTCAAACCCTTTTGTTAATCTAAATGGTACTTGACTGACTTATATTTATTTTGTATTGAGTATAAGCAGATACTCCATATTACAAAGCTTCCAATCTCATAGTCAAATGTACATGTTTTATCTCAATTGCAAGATGTTATTGCAAATGTAAGTTTTTGTTTATTACTGGTGGTAACAAATTATTAGGAGCACCCTACCCTTGCTACCCTTTCTACAAAGTGTATTTACCAAAGGTTAAAGTGTATGTGAGTTTCAATAACTATCAAAAGATGCAAGAACATGCTATGCTATTATAATAATATATGGTCAATAGGAAAGACTCCTTTTGTAAAATGGTAGCTAATCAAATGTGTTGGGACATAAAGAAAGAGGGAGATGATTCCTTGATATCAAATGAAGTAAATAATACAAATAGCCATTTCTTACCTCAAAACAAAGCACTTAGTACCATGTTGTTGTCTCTCAAAAAGTGAGGCCTTTTGTTTCACAATTCAAGAGTAAAAGCTCCCACATCTCTGTTAGCTAGAATGGGCGAAAGTGTACTTTAAATTTGTGTCACCATCAGTCACTTATGATTCTTTCACTAGGTTTCAAAAAATCTCAAAATTTGCAAACCTTAAACAATGTGAAAAAAAAAAAAAAAAGGATGATTTGGTTCACTTACACCACACGGATGGAGCAGAAAATCTACTTTTTCATGCTCTCGACCAATCAATCACTAAACCCCAAATAAACCCTGCACGTTAGTTACATGTGAACTCGCCCCCATTCACTGACATCAGACGTCCATCTTCTCGCCGGATGTCGCGTGTTCACTTCAACTTACTGTATCAATTTTATACTCCATCCGTTCTCAAATGAAAGTGACGCTTGGTTTTCCGCAACTCACGTCACTTTCATTTAAAAACGGAGGTAGTACTAGTATTGTGCCCCGTGCCATACACGGGCTTATAATTGATCGTATTAATTAATATTTATTTCAAGCATATGATATAGTAGAAGAATCATAAAATATTTCTTAAATGGCCTCAATAGTTACTTTAGAACATGTATCGAGATTAACTTACGTACACAATTATGATTTATTTAATTTTTTTGGTTTTATTTTTTATATTTTTGAGAAGATCACAAAATGACACGTGCCGAGGGGGAAACAGAGAGAAGTTACTTGCGTTTTTATATAGATATAAATATTTTAAAGTTTATTTTATTTTAAATTTATAGTTTGCAATGCACATATGAGATTAGGTGATACTAATAGTAAGGATGTGGATTTTAGAGGTTGCCAAGTAAATTTTAGTATTATCATCAATTTTCTATGAATCTTCAATAGTTAGAATACGTGTTATTTATTTGCATTGTAATGACTCCATTTAATTATAACAATCAAAGATAAGGACATAAATATATATGTAACGGTTTATATCAGATTAGTAAGTGGTAATAATAGTTAGTAAAAGGATTTTTTATTATATTAAATAATTATTTTAGATCATACCTTAGTTAGTAAGTAATAGGTGATATTAAAAACATTTAGCTTAGAAATAATTAATATATTTATAAGTATGTGGCTTTTAAAGGTTACCAGGTAAAAATTTGGATACTATGTATTAAGAGTATGTTCATTTCAAATAAAATGATTTACACTGAACGTGCTGATTTGAACTAAATGGCAGCTGAATGAATATTAATATGTAAAAAAAAAAAAGTAAATTGCATAATTGAATTGATCGAACTAGACTAAATGAAGAAGTACAATGACGACAACACACCCTAACTCTTAAACCTAAAAAGAATACTTTTCACTTTTAGTAGGGTGACTCAAGGAATGATTCTTACTTTTACAGCGGTGACTTAGGCCTTGTTCTCTAGAGTCAACAAAAATAAAAAAAATCAGTAAAATCAGCAAAAATCAACAAAAATCAGTAAAATCAACAAAAATAAATAATCAACAATAAATATCAACAAAAATTAGTTGTAGAGAACAAAGCCTTATTCATCTCAAATTAGTAGCTAGTACATGGTGTATCGTTAGGACCAAGTTCATATAAAACTTTGTTATTAAAATCATTACAATTATTTGCATCCAATCAGCTATTTATGATTAATCCTATTTAAATCAAGTTAAATGAGTGACTTGTACTTGGTCCATTGTCAGGATCAAAGTTCATATAAAACTTTGCCTAACTTTTTGGTCTTCTTATAGTTATTACTCCCTCCGTTCTCAAATGAAAGTGATGCTTGGTTTTCCGCAACTCACATACATGTGAGTTGTGGAAAATCAAGCGTCACTTTCATTTAAAAACGGAGGTAGTACAAGTATTCGCATCCATTTTACAGCAATTTTGTTTAAATCAAATCAAAGTTCAGTACTAATAGAAATGCTATCTTGACTTCTGTTTTGACATTTAGAAAACTCGAAGAGACTGTTAACTTTTTACCACTTAATGGTCCAGTGATTTATCAATATAGTTATAAAAAAAAAAATGAAACCTAAAACATACTCCCTCCGTCCCTCATTTATCTTGCGAAAATTGATATGGGGTGAGATTTAAGGAGAGGTGTTTTGTACAATTTTGCCGTTGAAGGAGGAGAACCCATGTGCTTATTATTTTATCATTTCTATTTTTTTTTTTGGAGAGAGCGTGATTAGAGAGAGAAA